>BSBH01000067.1:0-115313 GCA_026013035.2 Dothideomycetes sp. NU30 | reverse complement strand
GAGAAGAAGAACCAAAAAGAGATGAGAAGAAGAACCAAAAAGAGATGAGAAGAAGAACCAAAAAGAGATGAGAAGAAGAACCAAAAAGAGATGAGAAGAATCAAGAAGAAATGAGAAGAAGAATTGGATATAGATGAGAAGAAGAGTCAGGAGCAAAGCTGGAATTCTGGAATGACCGTACTCTACTGAGCAACAACAAGAGTTGCTAGTTGGTAGAAATGCTTATGGAATTATATGACTTTGCTTTTCCTTCTCTATATCCGTGATGTCCGTGCCTCTATTGGTTGGTTGAAGGAAGCCATACTCTCGAGTCCACTACCCCCTTGCTGAACTGATCAGCTAGATTCCAAATCTCGTTCGATCTTCTGTCAGATGATCCAGGTATCACAACCACTTTGAATCCATTCCATCACATTCCAAACACTAAACAACTCTCTCCACACCAACAAGATTCAACACTTTCCTCTACCCACTTCCCTCATCAAGGTCGAATCCTCTCTACTCCTCTCATCAAAAAAGTACCCTCACCACCTATCCACCAAAACTCCACCACCTTCCCCGCGGTCTTCCAGTATACCGGTAAGTAATTCAACTCCTTGACCAAATCGTTGATCTGGTTGGGCAAAACAATAAGCCACAACCACCACGCACCAGGCAGCGCCTTCCACCAATAAACACCGTGATGTTTCCCTAGCCATATCGCCAGAGCCACTTGCACGAAATTCTGCGAACCAACCACCGAACCCAGTATCATCTTTATCAAAGAGAATAGATCTGCGTGATAACTCCACGCATTCAGGAGATAAGATAACGAAAGAGAGGATATCGGGTGTCGAGTTATCAACACCAAGACTTTGTTTACTACGCCGATGGTAAGGTTTGCGATGGCGAGGATTGTGCGGACTTGATGCATTATCTCCAACCACCGTTGTTTGCCGACGAATGAAGAAGATTGTTGGAAGAGGGCTGTTTTGCAGACTGGACAGATGCTGTTGCCGGAGTTGACGAACCAATGGGTCAGACAGTTTGTGCAAAAGATGTGGTTGCAAGAGAGTTTGAAGGGTTTGTTTCCAGAGGATGAGGGGTCCAGGTCGGAAAGGTCTTCCCAGCATGTTGGACAACGCTGTCCCTTGACTTCTTCTTCCCTCTTCTCATCATTATCATCGTCTGACTCCAGATGCTTGGTCAAGGATTTGAGGAATTCTTTCCGCGGAGGTAAAGTGTCGTAGTTCGGTGGTTTTGGTTCGATGGGGAAGAAATGGTTCCATGAGATTATTAGGATAATCGGTGTAAGGGCATAATGAGGAAGATTTTGGACTAGGAAGGGCAAGCTGAGTGTAGTTGATAAGACTAGCGTTCTCAGTATGGTTGGTGGCATATTTCCATAAGCCGGACTTGGCGATGTTAGTGATTGTTGGTGTTGGGAATCTGTGAGGGTTCCCTGGAGGAAAGAAATGATGTTTTATTCTTCATGGAGCAGATAACAGAGATGGGCAATAGGCAAACCGTGGAGCATTATCGGAGCACTTTTGAGGCTGAGTTTTCTTCTCCGTTGTTTGGATAGATCCACCTTTGGTCATGTAATATGACTCGGGACAACTGACGATATCGCAAAGACATTGTGGTTATGGAAGCACGCTTTATTTATTTATTTCAGTTTGGGGTGGTGTATGAGCTAGACCAATCCTGCAGAAATGTAAAAGAGAGGGAAGATCGATTGATATTCACTATATCAATACATTGTAGCATTCTTGTGCCCATGGTTAGCTTTGATTTTGGTAGTATAAGGTGGAAGAGAAAGCTTCGCCAAGGCGATGCTTTGCCGACATCCCAAAAGATCGACAAACAACGCCGAGTTCCATCCGTACAAAACGAGTCAAGCAAGACTACAAACAACAATCGTACATATCTGTCCAAGCACCTCAAGTGATCCAACGAATAATGTAGACCCCGACTTTACACCGAGTATACCATGTCACCAATTCTGCAAACCCTAGCAATAGCAATTGGACTCAGTCTACCCTTCCTATACCATCTCCCCCACTACAGTATCACAATCTTCACCTCCACTCTCCTCTACAACCACTTCTTTCCCACAGAACCAAGACCACCAAATTACACCATCCTACCGCATCGACGCCAATACCTACAAACACTCAAACCCTTGGATGACACGATCCCAGTAGAAGGACAACACTGTCCTTCCTGCTGGGAGGAATTAAACCCTTCCAATGACCCTATGACCTTACTGCCTTGCAACCACACCTTCTGCAAAGAATGTATTCTCCAATGGCTTGACAATAACCACAAAAACACATGTCCAGTCTGCAAAACCGTATTGTTCCAACAAGCGACTTTCTCCGGTCAAGAACGTTTTTGTCAAATCATTCACGAGGCGAGAACAATAGTCTCCCTCATCGATCTACTCGTCTTTGCCGTGCGCCAAACACTGTGTTTTACAATCCGTCATCCTCCCTCGCCACCTTCGATTCTCGGGCAATTGAATCCGATTTTCTATCTCACGGGTTATGGCTCGTTGGCAAAGACTATTGCTGTCGCAGCCACGGTTTTCGGCGATGTGGCGCAGGTTTATCTTGCGGTGGGACTGGGTAGGAGGGCTGGCGTTTACTGGTGGAAGAGTTTGCCCGGGAAGGATTGGATGTGGGCGGGTTGTGTTTTTGCGCAGGCGTTGCAGGTGAAGAAGGAATTAGATGATTTGCCCGTTTATTGGGGCGTGGCGAGGGGTGCGATTGTTGTGTGGTGGTCTGGCAGGTCGGGTTTTGTGTGATTGATGTCTTTTCATCGAGTGAGGGAGGGGAAGAGAGACAGGTCATGTACTTTGTTAATGATATACGAAAGAATGATCAAGACAACAAGAAAAGAATTCGTTCCTCTCACCAGAGTATTTCTTTCCTAAATTTATCTAGTTTCGAGACGAATAAAAGAGAAAACCTCAAAGAGTCTTGTTCGTTTTCTCTCTCCATATATCTCCCCTTCAGTAGATCTTGCCAGTGATAACGCTCAGATGGACGAAACGGTAAATATCTCTAAAGCCCCCGGCTCCGTGTTCCATCCATTTCTCATCATCATGCCAAAGCGTAACTTACGAAGGGGCATTTGGTGGATTGAGTCAAAGCGACAGAGAGTCAATCCTGTCAATGGAGAGGATGTTCTCTTTGGGGAAATCTTGTCAGGCAGAAGAGATACAGATTGTTCCTTGATCCTAGGAGCACTCTTCGTGAGACACAGTGCTTGAACTACGTCGACGCAAGATGTTTGACACGCAACTAGGATAGACGTTCATGATAGGAATGATTAGGTCGTACGAAGACTATAGAAATTTAGAAGAAAAAAAAAGCCGGGGTATCTCAAGAAAGTTAACAAAACAATGTGTATCATCAATCACTCACACCAAGAAGCATCAAAAAAACATACTCCTTCAACGGTGTAACTTTCCTTCTTCCACCCAAGTTGGCCGCCTATCCTGCGTCCTGTACTTTTTTTCATTGACAACCATATCGACACCTTCATCCTTTCTGTAACGTCTCTCCCTCTTTTCCTCATGTCGGTATTCCTTTTCCCTTCTCTCTGTCTTCTTCTCCTCACGCTTGTACTCCTTCTCCCTTCGCTCGCTCTTCTCTTCGTGCCTGTACTCTTTTTCTCGTCGCCTGTGTTCACGAACCACTGTGTCTTTCTCCTCATGTCTGTACTTGTCCTTGCGTTCTTTATCCCTCTTGTCGCTCCTTGCAGTCTCGATGATGACTTCCATGCTCTCTGTCTTCTTGGGCTTTCCCTCTGTACGATGACCATCATCATGAATGCGAACTTTGCGCGACTCCTCGACTTTTGGCATTGCTTTTGCCATTTCCTCCATGACTCTCAAGTGTTGTCGGAGAAAAGTGTAGGTGTGAGGAACTTCCAATCGCACGAATCTGCGAGGGTGCGTTCGACGCTCGTAAATGTGGCCGTCGAGGAGATAGCAGATTCCGGAAGCGGCGTAGGCTAGAGAGGCACCTTCAGAACAGAGTGATAGCCGTGCTTGCCAGCGCTTGTAAGGATGTTCGCAGTATTTGCACTTGCGAGAGTGGACTTCAAAGTTGTAGAGGGTCCAGTTTTCCTCGGTTGTCAAGGGGCGTGATACGGTGACAAGGGAAGTTGTGGAAGGAAAGTGCACACGAGGGGATGTAGGTTGGACGGCAGGTGCCATTGTGTGAGACTTGTCTCGAGGCCGGTGGGGGATGGGTTGGTTGACGACAGCAACCATTGACACCATGGTGGTGGTTGTGTAAGACAGTATATATTTGTGTTGAGTGGGGTTGAACAGGATGATAATGGTATTTGAGAAAGGTGATGACGTTGTTCCAATTACAGACAGTGTTGTTTGAGATGGAGGAGTTGGTACAGTATGTGGTTGTAATTGAGCAATAGAAAGAGGAGGAAAATAAAGAAGGAAGGAGAGATCTGCCTATACTTATTTATGACTGAGGTTAGAGCGGAGGCTGTGTCTGCCTGAAAGCTGCGGAACTCTATACAATCAAGACCATGACATCTAAGCCATACCAAATGCAGACGCCGTCAGTACTTTGCATGTGAGCAATGCACTTGGGCAAGCTGAGTAGGAACAATAAGCTCTGGCACTAAGCGAAATAGGGCTTCAATCAAGGAACTGGGGCTAGCGGTCAATTGATTGCTCTTCTACTAAGACCTTGTTGGTGGTAGACGACTGCCTTGTGTCTCTTGGAAGCCGGAAAGGATGCGCAAGTGAGTCAGAGAGTCAAAGTTACATATGTACATGGACATGCCGAATGACCAGCAGCGCCTTCAGGAACAGGTGCTTCTCGATTGGCGGGTCGAGGGACAAGAGCGAATTGACCAATTGTTGACACCGAAAAAAGACGGAGAGTGGGAAAAAAAGGCAGACATGATCTATGCGGCTCCGGTGAGATTGCTTGGCAGCGGGGCACGTGTGGTTTGTGAAGATGAAAGGAACCGCTGCGCCATGCAAACCCAACGGGGAAGGAAGGAATTGACAGATGCTGCGGTCGGAATTTGATTGTTCGTAATCGAACAAAGCATCTCCAATGAAGCATGTCTTGTGTTTGACAAGAGATTCACGTGGGCATATGGTGGGCAACAGCACTTTGCTACCAAGCACATGGATTTTGCAGTGGTGGACATGAAGCAGGGAGTGGCAGGTTGCACGAACGGCACTATTTGAGTCACTCGGGAGTCGGTACTTTGTCTCTTGTACCTGATTGACACATGTGAATCTATCTAGTGCTGGTTGGCGTAAAACGAGCAGCTTGGCTTTTGATGTTGCTGGTTGGACGGAGATTATATGTTGGTAGGTTGAGGAAATACAAGCAAAACTGTTTTTCCCTGAAAACAAGGCGGTCTGTATCATCAACGAATGAGTGTTGCGGGATATGTACGTTAAAGAGTAGCCTGGAGTTGGTGAAAGAGGAGTTGGCGAGGAAGGGGTCTCCGTAGCTGGGGCTTTGCGGATTGGGACACTCCTTACCACTCATTCACATGCTCAGATTGTGATACGAGAACGTGTTATCGAGCAGTGGATGGAATGAAACATGAGCATGAACATGATCATAGTATTGCGAGTCTGAATTCAGCAGACGAGTATGGCTATTATCAGAGGTCCGTGGTCAGAAGACGTCAAGGACAATAGTCGAGTAGAAACGATGGCGAGGCTGGCCAAAGTCATTGGCAGCAGGTCTTAGCAGGATGACGAGGCGTTCGTCAAAAGTGCGGAGGTGCCAACCACAACGGTTGTACATGATCAAGCTGTTGATAATCGGACATCAACATATTGTACTTGATAGTTTTATTGTGATAGCGACAGCGCATCGACCGAGACAAAAAGAAACAGCTTGTTGATACTGAAGAACCATGGTCGAACCTTGAAAAAGCAAGAACTGAGAAGGATCAGACAGAAACCGGAAGAAGAGAAGGAGACAAATACACTTTGAGACTCTCGGGTCTGTGAGAGGAAGAGCAAGAGAGACAAACATGGATACGTTCATGGGCACACCGTCCAAGAGAAGGTCCGTTTCAGATGGCACAGGACCAGCGAGGTTGTTACCTTCACCGAGCTTGACGGCGACCAAGACAACGGCGACGGACAACAACGAGGCGACGACAAGCAAAGACGACAGCACAATAGCATGGCCGCAGACACCACGGAGACCGGATTTTCTGGGGAGAGGCCTTTCATTGCAGATGCCAACCAAGACAACACCAACACTGACGACGACGACATCGGCATTGACATCTTCCATGGCAGCGCCGCCAAACTCGATGGCACGCGTCCCACTTTCACCACAACTCGACCCTCTGACATCGTACGCTTCACCGCAAGCGTCTCTGCCCCGTCATTCCAGAGGTCTGGATTTCTCCCGCGCTTGTACAAATCTACACCACTCGACTTTGGCAGAGCAGTCTTCACCGGACTCGTCACCGATTGTTACACAGAACGGACGTAAACCTAGTATGAACGGCATGATGCTCGATTCACCGAACTTATGGCCGCAGATGCAGCCGGACCGCAGTGCCGTCAGCAGCAGTGTTGGCAGCATCAACATGCTGAATGTGTCTGACAGCAATTCCGACTCGAGCAGCGATGATGATGCCATGGACGATATGGACGAAGCCATCATCAGCACTCCCCAGGCACGCAAAATCACCAACCCGCAAGCCGCAACACCTTTTGGGAATCACGCCACCGCCAACAATACGGTCATGTGGAGTAACAATTTCTCCCCCGCACACGCCAGTCTGATGAAGACGTTCCAAAGGAGTCGGCTGAAGAAAGGCAGGAGTAGGAAGAGTTCCAGCAGTGCTAGCGCCAACTCTGCCATGCCCAGTCCACGCAACACTTCACCGCCACCTTTACGTAGTATCGAGAGTTCGAACAACTTTGGATGGCCGCGCTTGAGTGGAAGCAGACGTGAAAGCATCGCCGCTCTCCCTGAACAGCCTTCCTTGTCCTCTGGCAATGACAGTGGAGATGAAGCCGCTCCACCAAGCACTCCTGGTGTCATCCGCCGTGCAGTGACACGACGAGGAAACCTCTTGGTATCTACATACCCTTGCCCTCCCCCCTCTATGCTTTCCAACCCCATTAACACTTATCTCCTAGCCCAAAACCAAAAACTTTGCCCGCATCCGCGCCGCTCTCCTCGAAGAATCTGCCCCCGTCGACACCGAAGTGCGCCGCGAAGCAGAAACCATGCGGCAAGTCCAAGAACGCGACCCCACAGTCCCCGACCTCGAACTCGACCGTCCTTCCACCGCCGACCCCCAACAACCACCTCCCTCCCTCAACCCCGAAGACTCTTCAAACAGCCAATCCGGAGGAGAACCACCCAGCATCAGTTTCAACCTCCATGCCCACAGAAACTCTGGCGGCATGGATTACTGGCATAAGCTGGAGACTGAATTGCACACACCACCACCACCTGCTTCCTTCCCTACTCGGGGTAGTTCTTCACTATCAGGCGACGTGACCATGGATTCCCCCGCTCCTCCCGATACAAACACCTTGCGTTCAGCTTCCGTGATCAGCATGTCCGAACCTCTCGACGACAACAACGCTATCCAACCTTCCCTCACAAACTCAACCACCTCCTCAACCCTCGCCACATCAAACAACACCCAACAAGACTCCCTCCGCCGCTTCGGCATCGGCAAGAGACGCAGGGACGACGACTTTGACATGCAGAGCTTCAAGCGCAGAGCAGTGTCACCCAGCATGAGTGTCCACGGCGGAGGCAGTCCCGTGGTCGCTTCCCCTGCTGCTACTGCGGCGGCTTCCAGACATCAGAGCATACCCAGGGATACCGTTCCCGGGGCCAACGGCGACAACAATGGAAGAAGTAACAGTGGTGGAAACGGAGGCAATGGTGCTGGAGGAGGAGGAGGTGCGGCGGTCACGGCGACAAAGAGGGTCGGCTTGCAAGGGATGGTAGATACGAATGAGGGGATCATGAGGATGAGCATTGAGTAGAGGTTTTATCGCTTCGATTTTCCTCTTTTTTTTTCCCCCTTCTCTCTCTCTCTCTCTCTCTCTCTCTCTCTCAAAACCTGCCTTGAGTGTTTGCACAGCACACTTACCTTTCTATGGTCCTTCGGTGTCGCATTCATCTCCCTTCCTCTTCTTTCTTTTTTTTTTCTTTTTTCTTATTCGGATCTCCAAGGGAATTGGGATGGGGGAAATCAGCGACAGGTAGTCCGGAGTTTTCTTATCTCAATCATCTCCATGTTTTTATCTTATTTTTAGTCTCGGTAGCAGATATCCTCTCTTCGCACAAACCGAGAAGATTTCTACTGTTGTTCCTTACTTGACCTTTTTCTACATTCATCGCTCAAATTGACCCCTCTCTTCAAACTGAGTGTCCTCTTCCCGACGAAGGATCCATTGAGGAACGGAAAAAAAAATCAGATAGTGTAAAGCGGTCTTTTCTTGATACGTATCTAAGCATGGAGAAAGTCCTCTTTTTCTTTTCTTTGAAAAAACGGAAAGCATGGAAGATACGAAAGGAAAAGAAAAGAAAAACTCGGTTTTCCCTCCCTTCAACATTGCTCCTCCCATTCCCTTCAGAAAACGCCGTCAAAGAGCTTTGTTGATCATGTAGAATTCACCCCATGATATCTCCCGAATACCAAAATTTCCTCCCCCTGAAAACATAAACATGAAAGGGGAAAAAAGAAGGAAAGAAAAAGGTAGAAAGAAAGATGAAATAAAAGTACAAGAAACGAGAAAAAGGTTCTTTCTTGTGCGCTTGCAAACCCAAGTCGAGCAAAATGCAACCATGTGGAGAATAGAAAAACACCCAACGCTCACGCCGCATTCTATTTGCCCAGCAACCGCAACTCCCTCGACATCAACTGCTCCTTGCCATGTCGAGTCTTCTCATCATGGTTCATCCATTCGACAACACTGTGGAGAAACTTCATTGGCTGCTCTTTGCTCTTTTTCTTCTCTTTCAACAGCTGGAGCTAATGTTTGCATAGATTGTCATTAACAGGCATCTTCTATCCTCGCTGTTGATGCTGCTGTCCCATCATGGCAAGTCTCTGCTGGAAGATACCTAGATCCTCTCTGGCAGCAGGATCAGAAGCAAGAATGTCGCGCATGTTGAGCAAAACATGTTCCTCGACATTGTTGCCAGCCGCTGATAATATCTGTGCGACGACAGGAGATTGGGCGAGAGGACCAAGGATGTTGTTTACGAGCGGATTTGATGACATGAAGGGTTGTTGTGGTTGAGCGACGGGAGAAGGGTAGGCTTGAGCTGCGGTAGGATATGCAGGTGCGGGACCTCCGTTGTTGTAAGGGTTGGGAGGCATGGGTGCAGGAGGATACTGCTGTTGAGCATGACCATTTTGCATAGGTGTAAATCCTTGAGCTGGACGAGGAGAGAATTGAGGACCAGAAGGATTGTGGCCGTTGACTACTGGACTACCCATCGCAGCAGCAGGGTCCATGACGACGGGATTGTCCCAGTGGGCGGGCTTGTTGACTACGAATGTCATCAGAAGCATGCGCTCGGGAACAGCAGGATCCAGAGTATTGTACTCAAGCAAGTCAAGGTGAGGAGGGAGACGATGACCAGGGCCGATGGGAGTGATGTAGACATCCTTGACAATGTTTGACATGCCGCTGCCCTTCTTAATGACAGCATAGCGACCACGAGTAGCAAAGTACTCGTAAACTTGGTCAAATGCAGCGCGGTTGTCGTAAGGAGTCAACGCAAGAACAGAGACGTCGCTTTTCTTGCTCCACTGGAGACCACAAAGGTAATCGTCGGCACGCTTGGCTTCAAGGCGACCTTCAATCTCAAGTGAAGGAGGAATGAACTCGTGCCAGTGGCTGAATTGACTAAAATCGTTGCCGGCAGCATGACGAGCACAGGCGACAAACTCAGTGACGCCAGGCTGGACCAGCAATCCCTTCCACACCACACCATTGGCTTCAGGAGGAGCATAGTCGGCGTCATCATCAGCAAGTAAGCGGTCGACGTCGGCGTCGTGCTTCTCACCCTTTTCCTGGGGCGTCTTGTTGAAGGAACTCTGACGACGAGCGGGCTGACCTTGACCTTGACCTTGGTCGGGATCGTGAGGTGTCTTGGCCCAAACTGAATTGATGTCAAACTGCTGCTGCTGTGATTGACGACGGGCAGCGTCTCCGTCAACGTCCATGCGATCGGGCGAACCTGCAGTGGCTCCACCAACAGCAGCAGAAGTGTCATTGTTGTTTGTGTTTTCTTGGTCGGGCCTGGCACGAACGGGTTGTGAGGTAAAGACTGAGACGTGGGTCGTGTCTTCTTGGTCATCAATGTACTCATCACCTTTGTGAGTGCGACGGACTCGGGGTTTGTCTTCGTCTTCGTCACGAACCATGACGGCCTGCTTGTCGACTTGCTGTTTCATGTGCTCGCGCTGTCTCTTGTCCTCCTCGCTGGCCATATCTTGGGAAGACATGGTCGCAAGCGTGTGAGGTGTCAATGAGCCATCCAGTAGACCCTGGACAAGTGCCTGGTTCTTCTTGAGGTTTGCGTTGAGGGCACGGAATTGTTGGCCGTAGGCAGGTGCAGAAGGCGAGCCGTGGACTTGGTAGAGCTCATACTCGACGAGCGACGCGTGATGCTGGCCGACTGAGTCGGCAGTGTCGTCTTGACCAAGACTGTATGAGCTGTGGAGGAAGGGATTAGCCATTGATCAGCTGATTGGTGAGGTGAAGTGGTTTGCAAAACCGAGAGATTGAGAGAGAGGGCATAATAAGAGGAGAAATCAGAAAAAAGGCAGTAGAACAGGACCGGCCACGCGAAGCGACCAAGGCAGCCATCGCGTGGTCAGGCAAAAACAGGGAAGGAAGTCGAAAATTATCAAAAACTGGAAGGAGCAACGTACCCAGATATGACCTTATCACGAACGAGGTCGGCAAGCATCTTTGCCAATGCCTGCGCGACATTCTTTCTCTCCTTGGGCAGCTGATCAACGCTCACCAACGCCGTGTCCGTGTCGACCTTTTCCTCCTCTTTCTGCGTTTGCTGCTGCTCCGACTTGCGTCTCTTGGAAGCGGATGCAGCGGCTGATGATTGTCTCCGCGATGGTTCCTCGACTTGTTCGGCGGCGGGTTGCTGTGACGGCTCTTCCTCGAATTTGCGCTTGTTGTTCTTGTTCTCGGCCGTGGGAGTAGCAGTGTTCACAGGAGCCGGCTCTTGCGATTGGGAAGCTGTAGGCGCGGGACTTTGACTGGCAGGAGCCTCGGACTTGACATCGGTGACCCTGCTCTGGCGTGCACCGCCCTTGGACTTGCGCTTGCCTGCCTTCTTGCGATTGCGCTCTTGACGTTCACGCTCGGCCTGCTCGTGCTGGCGCACCTCCCAGATCTTCTCTCCGCGTGCCAGAGCCTCGAGGGTGAGCTTATGACTCTCAGGCTCACACTCTTCGCACATGTAGTTCTCGGGGAGCAAGTCTGTTTCTGTGGGCATGCCCATACAGATGTTGTGCTGCCATACAGCACATCCGTCACAGCTAATGAACGTGCGTCCCTCCATCTCGTCTGATGTGTCGCCGCAAATGCAGCGAATCTGGTCCTCCTCGTCATCATCTTCCTCGCCGCCTTCTGCGCCCTCTTCAGGCTCTTGTTCTGGCTCGGCCGACTTCTTGCCTTTCTTGTTGTTGTTGTTGTTGTTGTTGTTGTTGTTGTTGTTGTTGTTGTTGTTGGGTGCTGCTGTGGAGGCCGACTTCTTGGTGTTCTTGGGTGCAGGCGCATCGCCGGGGTCTTTGTCCTTGTGCTGGCCTTTCGTAGCGCGACCGCTTCTTCTAGGTTCGTCTGTAAAGATGCGCGTTAGTCCATGTCATGGGCTATCTGGCAACAAGCATCACGCGCCGTGTTGTCGGCGCAAATGCTCGACCGTGGTATGGGTTGACTGTGCTTACCTGCCATGATGTGCCGTGTAGGTGGATGGTCTTGTGCTTTCACAAGCGAACAGAGACACGTGCCTGGGGGCTTTTGGGTTGCAGACAATGAGGTGGTAGAGACGAATCAATCAGATCACTCGCGCGTCAATCACGAGTCTACTACGACGTGTTCTTGTGGTATGTCCTTCCTGATGGTGCAAGCAGTTTACTGCGCGCACACTGAGTGTATGTCTCTTCTCTCCCCTCCGTCAACGCGCGCCTGGGCTAACACGCGATCAAAAGTAGTGATGGTAGTGGATGATGATGTTGATGGTCTAACGCTACTCGTCTTTCACCCCGAAGAAACAAAAAGAAGAAGGCTTGAAAGTGTCCTCCCAAAACAAGGTGAACAGAAGCTGACTGTGTGAGTAGTGTTGGACGGCTTGGTGGGCTGTCGCGAAGAAGTGAGAGCTCTTGCCCGATCAAGCGGCTTGCGATAAGAGAACTTGTCGTCGCGTCGCTAATCGCCTGCAGAGTGATGTGACGGCTGCGCAAATACTAAGACGATGGTCGCGTTACTCTGAAGCGCAAAACGGTAGAGGTGACAAGTTGTGAAAAGGGTGTCGAGAGTGGGTGTTTGTGACGTGGGCAAGGAAAGAAAGGTGTGAGTCTTTGCGCCTTGCGCAATCAGCTTGCTTGACCTCCTCCAAACTTCCTCAGACGGCGATTCTTCCGAGAAGCCGATGGAAACAGCTTCCCCTCTTTTGGCTGTTCCATCCTTCCACCACCTAGGGTGCACTTCCCGCTGTCACATGATTCATGGGCTTCCTCTGCTTTTCCCACTTCTCTCCTTGCACTTCCGTCATTTTTTCATGCCCCGTGCACGATACAAGAAAAGAGCAAAAAAAGAGAAAGCAGTTCGGACTGACAAAGATTGGATGGGTAAAAAATCAACTGCCGCTTCTGTGGATCGAACACAGTGCCTCCAGAATACTCGCTGTAATCAGCGAAGAACCAAAGTTATACTTCAGTCTGGCGCTCTCCCAGATGAGCTAAAGCGGCTATTGATAATACTGTCCTTGACGCGCAACCATATAACCTGCAACTATCCTACTAAGATCACGATTGAGCACCCCTTTCGAACATCATCAACATCTGCACAGAGAGACTTACAAGTTTATTAATCCTGAACACTTCTCGTGCTTTGTGAAAGACTTTTTGTTATGCTCCATTGAATCGAAAAAAACAATACATATGAATGCTGAGCCAACAAAGACCAATCTTAATGCTACCAAGAATGGTAACCATTTTCTCTGCAGAATCCGAGCATAAGCAAAATACGCCAGGATGAAAGAAGAAATATTTTTCGAGATGATGAGACATGTAAAAGTGGTGCGCTCTTCGCTTTTAGTTCCAGCACTCTAAGACTCATGGTTGGGAGTGTTTGTCCGAATGACAGTTCAGAGACATAAGGGACAGATTAGAGAAAGGTATTTCATGCTTGACGACGAAGTATGTTTGCAACGGCACGTGGGAAAGTCGATCCAAGGTCAATGAATGTAAGAGGGTTTTTTTCTCGAAGCAAAAATCATGTGGACCTACCAAGCAGTATTACTCACCGCCGAACCCGCTCAATGTCGATACGTTTGCGTGATAACACTCAACGGACAACGGACACAGGATGACTGCTTACATGCACATTCGAGCATGAGGCACACGGAGTGGAAAAACTGTGAAGTGCCAGACAGGCCCCTTACAAGTCAAGCCTACCACACCATTGTCGAAGATGCCAAGGTCATTCGTCGATACAGAGCCGGTATGCAAACGGGAATATACGTCGACGAGTCTTTTTGATGGACCCTCCGAATAACACAAGTGCGCGAGGATAAAAATACGGCCGTCCTATCGGCATACGTCCGCATCGTCAGAGAGAATCGGGACAACTCGACCCCGGATGGCGACCTAAACGGATCACTTGCTCATTTCAGCAACACCATCAAGACATCCACGATCCAAGAATATCACTGACTACAGTGGTGCTACACTACATCTCTAGGTGACGAATATCTGATACAGTACTTGAAATGTGCTCTTAGATTTTCTCGTATGTTGATACTTCTAGTCACTCGATCCTTGTAATACGATAGGTACAAGGCTCTTGCAGACACTATATTGGCTTGCTTGACAGCCTACGTATGTGTATGAGCAAATCAGATCGAGATGGTTCCTAGGTCAGATATTCCTTTTGTCGCATTGTTGATGAGTGCCCAGGTTTCGATGTGCTCGTACTTCGTACGTTTCCAGAGCGAGTTTGATGTTATGAGCAAGTGGGCCGTTCAGGACAACCAGTCCTGGAGACTGAAAGCTGGATCTCGCAGTTGCCGCCTAATTCGGTCTAGCTCGTGCCTTACGACATCATCATCACCTGCTGCTCGATCTTCTTTATGCTGTAGTCACATATTCCGTACCTTTCTCACACATATTAATCGGGTACATGACTGCCGTCGGACACCTCGCAGTTGACGCTCAAACAGGAAAGATGACCTATACCCTTTTGATCATGTTCTGCGAGTCGGTTGAAATACATGCCCGTCATGGCTGTATATATAGACCATGATCCTTTCTTCTCCAACAGACACAATGGCAACCTCGACTCTTCTGTACAGAACAAACTCACCACTTCGTCGAGCATCTCCAGCTTTGACTTATACAACAACCACCATGTTGACTCAGACTCAAACTCAGACGGAGGCTCCGACTCCAAAGGCAGATGCCCCAATTCAAACCACAGTTCACCGTGCAAGCAATGCATCCTCTACCACTTCTACTCTACCTTCACCTCCCAAACTCAATGGCTGGCAAAAGATCCGCAGGTTCTTCGGCTTCACAAAGACCTACAACTTTGTCATGTTTGTCATCTTCGCTGGCGCCATGTTTGGCTTCTCTCTTGCTCGTTTGCAATACTTATCTGTTGATGGGGTATACGCTCGGTCATCCCTTCCTGGCGAGTGGTACTGGTACTCGCAAGGACGTTACAACATTGGCATCAAAATCCACCTCGCTTGTGTCATTCCTGCTGCCTTCCTCATGGTGTGGCAGTTCGTACCTATCATTCGGAGGAAGGCCATGCTGTTCCATCGTATCAACGGATGGATTGTCGTGACCTTGTTGCTCACTGGCAATGTCGGCGCTTTGATGATCGCACGTCGAGCTTTTGGCGGCACCATTTCTTCACAGACAGGTATCGGCACCTTGGCCATCCTCACATATACTGGCATGTTCATGGCAATGTACAACATCAAGCGTCTTCAGATTGAAGAGCACCGGGCTTGGATGCTGAGAACCATGTTCTGGATGGGTACTATCATCACCATGAGAATTATCATGATTCTCACTGCACTCATCGTCTCCAAGATCGATACTTACTACACCATCTGGTCTTGCGCAGAACTGGAGTCGCTTTTCGACGCGAAGCAACCCTTCCAGATCGCATATCCCCAATGTTTCTTACCTGATGGAACTGTGAGCGGAGTAATCGCCGTTGCTGCAAAGTTTGTGCCAGAGAAAGCTGGATCCGAGATTGGGTCGGCTCTACGAGTGGGAGCTTCATCTGCAGTAAGAACGTGATGCACAGTCTTCGTTGCAGCCTTTGCTAATGTACCTCTAGTTGTGGCTTACAATCATTCTTCACACTATTGGTGTCGAAATCTACCTTCGTCTTACGCCACGAGAGCACGAACGTCTTCGTCTTGTTAGTTACCAGAAGCAAAAGCTAGCAGGCTTCAAGCACCCTGGTAGTGCAGGTCTGACTGTTGACCGCTGGGGAGATGCCAGCCCATGGGTTCCCCCTACGAAGGAGCCGGCTTGAAGATGGAGTGTAGCTGGTTGGTAATGAGTCAACGACTGTTTGTAGCAGACGAAGCATTGAAGGAGCACAGAGCAAAAGAGGATTGGAAGGGCCAGGGAGCAAAAGAAGAGCACTTCCAGAGCAAAAGATGGGTTCTTCCGGGATTCGAACCCGGGACCACTCGCAGGCAGGCTCAGGTTGACGAAGGTGACAAGCACCCTCCCTAAGCGAGTATCATACCCCTAGACCAAAGAACCGCTTAACAACTGATATGTTGTCGATGAGAAGTGTTGGGAAACTTGACGATAGCAACGTATATAAAACATAGAGCATTTCCCTGCAGAGAAGAACCATAACCCTCGATCGTGTGAGGTTTCGATTGAGAGTCTGGCAGAATTTGAAACATGTGTTCTTTGTGCGTACAAAGCGAGAAACAACGGAATTGCAGCCGCAGTGGAGATTGGAGTGCGGTCCGGAGTTAAGATTCGAATCGAATCGGCCGGGTCGCTGCTTCGACAACGATTCGACTTAGATTTCAGTAGAAAACTACAACCCCAGGCGGATTATATTGTTCTGTCTTATCTTGGAGTGATATGAGCGTACAAAGACAATGTTTTGTGTGTGTTTCAGTCATATATACGATGCGTGGGAGGAATTACAATATTATTTTGAATTTTCATGCTTGTAGTATAACATAACATGCTCAATTCATTGCCAGTTCTACCTAGTCCTGCATACGACATGACAGAATGATATACGTACAAAAATTCGAGCATTATTGTTACTACAGCGAATATATCTTTCCATTGCGCGTTTAGATCAATCCCTTAAACGCATCTGTATAGATGCCACCCGCTACACTTCTACTATAAGGTCGGGATGTACAAAGTTCTCGTACAGTCCCCGCATCCGCACGGCCATATTCTCGGCGAGCATCAATCTACAAAATCACCTTTACAACCACCGTTATAACCAGACAACTTGAGATTTAGAAGCACTAGAAAACATCCTAGCGAAAAAACCCTCATAGGTCTATCAAGGATTGACACTAGGGGAAATAAGGGAGGTGTAAGGTGAGCAATTCAAATCAATCGATCAGGTGGGCTTCGTTTAGACAGCGGTTTGACGCACTCCACTAGTTTGGTTCATGAAGAAGGTTCAGCCGACCGAATGCTTGTTAGAGAATCCTTCGACATAATACTTTACAGGCGAGTCGTCGCACAATATACTCGGAGCACAAGCGAGCATCTCTCAACATATACGCTCGACGTACCACGACTGCTATACTACGGTAACAAAGAAGGAACCGACGTGGTTGATTGATATGTCTGTACCGAGGTATCTATCTCGCAATATCAAAATGCAGGGACGCACAGTTCATGTGGCTGCTCGCCTGCCCCGCACCTCGCGTCGACGGACGACGCCAGATGGTCTTGGATGGTCTAGAAAGTTTGGCTAGTTGTTGCGGGGTGGGGCCGGGGAAGATGAGATGAGGGCAAGAAGGCACCTCATCCCCGAGGGAGCCTCGATCGACTTTCGGGGTTGGACAGAGTGATCTTTCATTTATCCTTACTCGCACTGAATGCAGTCGACAATCAGCCGAGTGTTGGAAGAGTTGCACCAACACACCATGCCCACCCCACCTGATACCGTTAACAATGAACACAGTCCAGCCGAGGACTCGACATCGCCCGGAGTGAAGAGAGGCTCGATAGGAGAAGACGACGGAGACCGGAGCAAGAAGAGGCGCATCACCAGGGCTTGCGATTTGTGCAACAAGCGTCGAGTCAAATGCGACGGCCAACAACCATGTTCGCGATGTGTCGGCCATGATGTCTGCGAATACCAGAGAGCGGTGTACAAGCGAGGGAAGCCGAGTCGCTCTGCGCTGCAGGAGAGACAGAATGGTCAGAAACAAGAGCCAGTGGCAGCGCCGCCTCCGCCGAAAGCTCCCGTACAACAACCCTCAGCGCCGCTGCCTACTCCGCCTGCCCCGGCGGCTCCGGCAGCACCTATGACAGCGAACACAGTCACCGAGCCTGTCTCGTCGTCTCAGATCTATAACGCCCGACACAGCTCTTTTGGTACCGATCATTCAATCCCGACAATGATACACCGGCCTAGTCTTGAGCGCTACTCGTCGACTGTCACCCTGGACGGCAACATGTGGAATGGAAGATACTCCATCGACATGACTTCGGCAGCCTTTAATCCATCAATGGCCGCTCCAGTTTTTGATGACACAACTTCCGACACAACAAAATCTGGCAACACGCAGCAACCCAAATATCCTGTACTTGTTCCGCTCCTGCCATATGTCGCTCCATTCTTATCAGAACCGCAAGCATGCAACCTGCTCGAACTCTACTTCACCAGCCAGTTCAACACGTTCATGCATCCCGTGTGTCGCCATGTGCATGCTTTTGTGTTTCGCAAGCATTCCGTCATGAGCAAGGAGAATCCTCGAAGTTGTAGTCCAGCTCTGCTAGCCAGTATGCTCTGGGCGGCTGCCGAGACTGGAGGCCCTGACACTCTTGCATGGTCACATTCGAAGCGCAGCGATGTTTGTCGTAAACTACGGCTGGTCACGATACGTCTGTTGCATCCATTGGTCCATACGGATATTGGCTGCGTCCATGAATTGACAGATGGCCCGACTCGCAAGCTTGGAGAGTCTAGCTCCGGCAACATTGACGATGTCGTAACATATATCCACATTGCTGCCATCACTTCAGCGAGTGAAGAGAAAGCCATGAGTATGAGGTGGTGGCATGCTGCATTTGCACTTGCAAGAGAACTGGGGTTGAACAAAGAACCATTGTCCGGTTCATCAATACAGGGAGTCTCTCCTACAGCCAACAACCAGAGCATGATCGAGTTTGAAAGCGATCCATGGCTTGGGCTGAACTCGTTCGATTTCAACAACGGTCTAGCTCAGTACCTTGACGCTGCAGAGAACACAACCCCCGAAGTGGACCAAGAAGCAATGGAAGAACGACGAAGAGCCTGGTGGTTGCTGTATATCCAGGATCGCCATCTTGCACTCTGTTACAATCGACAAAACGCATTACTGGACGCAGAGTGCGAAGACTTGCAACTACCTCTCGACGAAGCATCCTGGCAATCAGGCAACTTTTCATCCATGACACAACGACCACAATTCCCGTCCTTTGAATGTACAGGCCACAACATATACGGCTGGTTCCTCCCACTAATGACAATCGTCGGCACAATCCTAGATTATAACCACGTCAAAAATCACCACACCCTTGGGAAACTATATACCGATGACCAACGCGTGCAACAGCAAATGGTAATTCAGCTAGAAAACTACTCGCAAAGTCTAGTTCGCTTCGAACAACAAGCACCAGCCTACGACCACCAAGACCTGCACCACACAAAAACAGTAGTCGCCTATGCCCGCCATGTGATTCAGGTGTCCCGAGTTCTTCTCGCGGGCAAATGGGATCCCATGTCGCTATTTGACGACCGAGATTTATTCATGACGACACCTTCATTTACGGCCACAATTGCAAATGCGATTGCTGCTGCAGACAGCCTTCTACACATCCTCGATGTAGACCCAGACCTAGGATTCGTGCCTTATTTCATGGGCATCCAGATGTTACAGGGTAGTCTACCGTTATTGTTGATCGTGGATCGATTGCAGACGGAAACTGATTCAAAAATCATTGATGCTTGTGAGGTCATCATTCGGGCGACCGAGGCTTGTGTATCTACCTTGGACACGGAGTATCAGGTAAGTCCTATCATGCCACCGAGAAAAAACAAAAAGGGGTTACTGACTTCTTGAAACAGAGGAATTACAGACAGATTTTGAGATCAGCAGTCACGCAAGCCAGAGGAAGATACGTACCGCAAAAGGAGACGCAGTATCGAAGGCACACGGTACTTGCATTGTATAGATGGACAAAGAATGGTACTGGTATTGCTTTACGATGATGGAAAATGTGCTTGGATTTTTGCTTTATCTTTTCTTGGCTATAACGAAACCTTCTCTTCCGCTTACGAGCGTTTTGAAGCATGATATAAGGGTTCTTGGGATTTTGGGGGTAATGGAACAATGAACATAGCAGCATTGAAACATGAGTAATCAATTGTACATATGAATTGGATGTTGGCAGTACTGTCGACATCCTTAGTACAAAGTCCAAATCAGCTGAAAAGATATGATTAATCAGGGCTCTCAAAAACCTCTGATTTCAAAGTAGATGTAGAATGAAGGACGACAGAGCGGGAACGCAGCGTGAGTCTGTCTGGTAGTATGCCTGTATGGATACGGGGTGATTACTCGATTCCTATCAATATACCCGTCTACAAACCAGGTGTGTCCGATGAGACCCTGACTGAACACAGCAATATTCAATATCTCGGTGGCTCTCGTGTCTAGTAGTCTTGTGTCTCTATCAGCATAGGCCGGTATGAACGAAGTCTTGTGAAGATGTACGGCAAAGCAAGCAACAGACCAGACCATGAAGGGGAAGATTCGGAAAGCACGAGATTGGAACAAATAACTACGCTAACTTTTAAACTCCTATTCGAGAGAGGCTGGAATCGAATCTTTCTTTCAAGTCCACTTCTCTATCACAAAGAAATCGCAAGAACTCGTCCTTTGACGCTCGGAAGAGTCAAATGTCAAGAAATCACAGCTCATGTAAGTAGATGCTCAAGAGCCTCTTTCTCACCACTATCATTCAGCATACTCCAGAACAATCCTTTCTTCTTTGCAAGGATTCTAGGCTCGTCGAACTCCTCAATTCTACCATCCTTCATCACAAGAATCCGGTCAAAGTCAGCGACAGTGCTCAGTCTGTGTGCAACGACTAACAAAGTGCTTTGGCCGAACTCCTCCCGGATACTGCGCTGGATCAACGTATCTGTCGCCATATCCACCGCACTTGTCGCTTCGTCCAACACCATGATCTTGGGTCTTGTGATGATTGCGCGGGCCAGGCAAACCAACTGCTTCTGACCTTGACTTAGATTAGAGCCGCCGCGGACCACGGGATATGACAGGTTTGTGAAAACGTTCGAGCGACTTGACACGACAGTGGAATCGTCAGAAGATGGCGTCACACGACCGAGGGCTTCGAGAAGGACCTCGTCGCTGTATTCGTCGAAGGGATCTAAGTTGGACCTCAGAGTACCAGAAAAGAGAACCGGGTCCTGCGGAATAATTGCTAGTCGACTGCGAACATCGTGCAGTTTCAAGGTTGCAATATCGACATTGTCAATCTCGATTGACCCTCGACGTGCCTCCAAGAACCGGAAAAGAGCAAGTGTAAAGGACGTTTTTCCACTACCAGTTCTGCCAACAATACCAATTCGTTGACGGGGCTGTATGGAAAGGCTGACACCCTTCAGTACCGGATCTAGATGCTTGGCATATGCAACCTCGAGATTCTTCACCACAATCTTTCCCTCAGATGGCCAGGACGACGCAGCATCTGTGCCAGAGGCGGTTTCGGTCTCAAGATGCGTGTACTCGAGAACTCGTTCGGCCGAGTTCATATTAAGTTCCGTGGATGTATATCTGCTGATTGTCTCCTCGACGGCACCAGAAAAATCAAGAGAGAAGCTTAAAGCGAAACCTGCCAAAGAAGAATCGATTGCTGGGAAATAAGCCACTCCCACAGCGATACATATGGTGAAGAAGACTCCAAGGATTCCCTGACGGAAATTCATCCATTGATTGGCAAGGTTGATGTACCATGAGGTCTGTGCATATCTGTCAACATGGCTATACATGCGAGCGAGGTAGTCATCCACCCTCCCAAAGCTGCGTATGGTAGCTAGCCCCGAGATAGTCGAGCCGATGAGCTCAAACATCGGCGATTTCGCATTGGACTCCAGTCTTTTGGTATCTCGAGCGGCATCGAGGTAGAGATAGACAATGTATAAGCAAAGGAGGGTGAGAACGACGACCGGCACAAGCATCCATAAGGAAACAAACATCGCAGCTGCCATGATTGTCGTGATCTTGAAAAAGCTGCTGGCACACCAAGTAATATTGCCGCCGAGTCTGCTATCAACCAGCGCGAAATCGCCCACAAAGCGGTTCAGGATACGGCCCACAGGTTGTGTGTCGAGCCATCGCAGCTGAGCTCGGAGCACATTCCTCGTGACAGCTTCAAACAAACGACGAGCAGCTCTCAAAGATGCAACAAGCACAAAGATGATTTGACCTGCGACCAGGCCAACATGGACCATGGAAATTGCGATGTAAATGCCCAGATAAAAGACTAGGCGAGATGGTGCAGAACCTTGTGCAACGACATGCTCAGTGGAAAATTCCGGGGCTGTCTCAGCCGTGTAGGCCTTGGTCCACAGAGTCAACCAGTACGAGCGAGCCACGACCGCGATGGCGCTAAGAGAGAAGACGAGGAACGTCAGCATCCAGTGTGGTATTCCACCTGATGCCTTCAAGTAGGAAGTATAGACGCTCCACTCAACTCGCCCTTGCTTTCGTTCTTCGTCCTCGATAAATTTCCTTGCTTCAGCCTTGGGCAAGTCGATACGGTCATCAACAGCAGGCACGTTCGACGGCTCGTTCTCCTGTGAAAGCTTGAGTTGATCATGGCTGTCACCCATGACATGGGTGGTGCTGCGTGTGGGATTTTGCGAGACGGTCGCGTTCCCACGGTGGTCCAGATTGACCATATACATTGCATGATCTTGTACTAGGCCAGTGTGATGAGTAACCAGGATTCTGGTCCGATTCGCTCCTAGAGATCCAAGAATGCCGTGGTCGAGTAAGTGACGTCCAACATGGCTGTCCACGGCACTGAAGATGTCATCCATAACAAGAATACCAGCTCGTGAGTAGAGCGCTCTGGCGAAAGTGAGCCTCCATCGTTGTCCACCACTCAGATTGATGCCGGTGGCGCCGATTTCGGTGTCTTCTCCATCAGGAAGCATCTTGATATCCTCGACAAGAGCACAAGCATGTAGGACTTGCTTGTATCGATCGTGACGATAGGGGAGACCATACAGAATGGTATCTTTCACGGAAGCGTTCTCAATCCACGGGACCTGAGCCACATATGCGATAGCGGCGGGGATGATCCAGTCGTCTGTCGATGCAGTTTCGTTGTTGCGTTCGTCCATGGATGGTGCCTGAGGGACAATGATTTCACCTGCAATGACATCGGCTTCGCCAATTATCGCAGCCAAGAGCAGACTTTTGCCGGTTCCTGTCTTTCCATGAATGACGCTGATTTGGTCAGTCATTACCACGGTCGAATTGTTTTTTGGTATCTTACCTCAATTCATTCTGTGGGAATTTCAGGTTGAGAGCTCGCAACGTAAATTCTTGTGGCCCTCTTGATGTTGCTGGCCATGCTATCTCAGCGTTTTTAAGCTCCACAACAAGTCCTTCCCTGAGGTTCCCGACCCGTTCTTCAGCATGAAGATGGGTTTGGATTCGGTCTGAGCTGACCCGAGCATCCAACAATTCCGTGATTGTCAAAGGTATAGAGCTGATAGTGAATTCCAAGCTGGAGAACACAGAAAGCGCAGTAAAGGCAACTGATGCTTTCATGTGCTCGCTTGTCCAGGCATACACACTGAGGGAAGCAGCCCCTAGCAGAGCAGGCATAGTGAACCAAACGACAGTCAGCCAGGTCCCCCATATGTATACATTGCGTTGGGCCTGCAGCTCCTGCTCCCGGGCCGCCATGATACGCTTTGCCCATTGTGCCTCTGTTGCCGAGAACTTGATCTGACGGATGCCATGCAGTACTTCTGTGACAACATGAGCTTTATTGTCTCTGGCTTTCATGGCCTCAAGTTGTTTGCTTGTATAACGCTTTGCCGCCAACTGATTTATTGGTTGCAGGATGACAGGGACAGCAAAGCCTACCAAGGTGCTACAAATACCGTCAGCATAGGTAAAGAGTGTGAAGCGATGGTCACCTGCCTTGGCCAGCCGACAATGCTCGCAAGCAGAAAAGCAGCGAATGTGATCTTCACAGGGGCACGACACAGATCCACATTCCAGCCGCAAAAATCGGAAACACGTTGTACATCAACTCCGAGAAGATTGACAATATCCTTGGCAATGCTAGGCTCCGTGTCGTCGTTGGAGGAGTCAAGTTCGTTTTCAGCTATCCCTTCCGACACTAGCAGCGGATCCGTCTCGGTTGCCTCATCATTCGCGATATCATCCAATTTCAACTTCTGTTTGGTCGTCGTAGCTTCTTGGACCAACTTTGTCCGCAAGGATTTGGCGAATATCACGGCCGACAATTGTGAGCGAACAGGAGTTGCGAACAAACCAAAGCTTACCCAGCGCAACCAACCACTGAGACCAACTTCCACCACCTTGGAGACTGCGAGGCAGATAGTCCACAACCATATTGCTGAATTATCGGGAAGCTGGCCTGCAGATCGTTGTTCCAGGAGAAAGAGGAGTCTATACATGCAAATTGGTGGAAGCATAAAGACGACACTCTCGACCGCAGCGACGAGATATTGCTGAGACATGGCTGCCCAATGATCCCGAACGATGATCCTCCAAAGAGGTTGTTTCTGAATGTCTCGGGAGGGGAAGCGTTCTTGTAAGTTTCGTGACCTAATCGCATGTGCAGGAACAGCCAAGTCGTCATACTCAATCGAGCGTGAGGTGCGTGCTAAGTCGAGCAGAGGTCTTATCCAAGCGAAAGTGAATCTTGAACCGTTAGCACATATCGAGTGCTATCCTGTAGACGTACCCACCTTTCAATTGCAGAGCATGTGAGCTGCCCGTCTACCTCTCGTCCCTCGAAGTACACAATAGGACGACGTTGTAGAGAACAGCACAGAATGGCAAGGCATATTCCGAGTGTAAATTGAAGCCATTGGAGGGTATGATCTGAAAATTCGGTATAACTTCCAACGATCATAGCTAAAGAAAGCACGGAAGAGGAAGCCGCTATTGATAGACCTATGGTGAAGCATTGTCTGCAGAGACGCTCTTGGACAAGAAACAGCGTGTCGATGCTAACGATGACCTGTCTAGGTCAGAAATTAGATAGTTCACGTGAGATGAAAGGACATACCCATCCACTGGAGATGATGCCGAAGTGTACACTGTATTCTAACAAGCCCCAATTTAGTGTAGAGATGACTAGTGTCGCGAGCGCCAGAAAAAATATGGAGATTTTCAACGATCGGTCGTGTGTGCCTTGAGGCGCATCAGCAGATGCCTCACCATCTTCATCGAGGTAAACATGCTTGTGCGATTCAGAAGTTGACCGGCGACTTGTGATGAAAAAGAAAGCGACTAGCACGCTGCACAAAGCGATGGCCGAAACCACATCAGTCTTCAGCATGACTGTTGACGATTTAGAGCCGAAAGCGAGCTCATGTACTGATGAGAGCCTTCTTCTTCGGCGTGGATGCCTTACCCTATGTAGTTCGTAGCCACCACTCGATACCAAGACCCCTCTCTACGCAGTCAGATTGGAGCTACGCCGGATTGGGTCACCGAGGCTGACAAACTGCGATAATTGACTCATTACATATCAATGGGCCTTCCAAAAGCCAATCAGGTGAATGGCTATCAGAGTGCCCGCCATACAAACAGGACATACGAAGGAGGATGAATTGGTATATCTGGTCTGTGACTCATATACTCGTAGTCATGGCAGAGGTGTGAGGATGCGAACACCTAGTCGAAGATTGGGACATATGGTTCTCGGATAAAATCCGGCATGACAGCTACAATCATTGTGTCGCCTCGACTTGTCGTTCTTCCTCGTGTTCGTTTTGCCAAAATCCACTACTGTTGGAATGGTATCTTCGTTCACAACCATAGTGTGGTAGTCTAGATCTTTAGAGGGAGTGTTTCTCCGGTAAGCTCTAGTCTTACAGAATGGAGAAGAACCGAGGAATACTAGTGGACGATGCAATTCTTCGAACGTTTCAACGTCGAGATCTTCCCTATATCGAGTCATGAGAGGTTCTGCCATACATCTATAGATGCTTTGCACGGCAGTCAAATAAGGCAGTCCAGGCTCGGTAAATGTCTTATCAGGACGTAGAGCTATCGTCCATCGCTTTACCGATTCTTGTCCGCTTTGACGGCAGTTACAAGACCTTGGAGCTGGCCTCACCCGGTCAACAACCAACGACAGAAAATTAGACGGGGTTGTGTCGTTCTCGAAAACATCCTGCTGATACCTAAGAGAAGTGCCCCACGTGCTTCAGGTCTGAAACCAGGCACCAGATACTGCTGTCAAGAGGCACTCTCCCAGACGAAGTGGCATGTAAGCAAATCAGGTGGCCTTAAAATTTCATGATGCTGCTGCTATTAATGGTCCATCTAGGATGATCAAGCTCACACATTCACCATGTTCGAGCATACGGCAACACCCGGTCGGAATTGAAGAAACGGGTTTAGGCTTGCAACTCACAGCACATACATGCATAACAGCTACTTGGTACAGCTTCGTGGACGATCATAGATGTAGAGTGTCGTATCAGAAATGTATGAATGAAGCACGTTTCAGATCATCCCGTAAGCAAGTCTCGATGATGATTGACTTTTTCCGGATGCAGGGGACTATAGCAGTACACGTCTGTCGGCCGCACAAACCGCGAACACAGCCCACAAGAGACTCGCGTCTCGTGAAGTACACATCATCGTAATGAAAATCGGGTTTAATCGAATATCAACAATGATGACCACGAATTTCCGGAAAGTGACCAGCTGACGAATCTGTAATCATGATGGTTATTACTGTTCTCCTTTAACAGCGCCTCAGTGATATCCAACGCCAGTGCTGGCAGCCCCCGGAGAAGCCGTTTCGCCTCCGCAATTAACGACAATCTCGCCTCAATTCCACATCAGAAGAAAAGGCTTGTGACAAGTGCTTACTTACAATAATCGATGTCCTTTGTTTATCGTTTCAGATATTTTGAGAATCCAATCAAGGAGTTTATATGAAGAACTGAGACGAACCCCTCGTCCGAGCGTTTCCTTCCGTGACTTTGCGACTTCTATAAAGCGCGGATAAAGTGTGCCGTGATATTCCAAAAGGGGCCTTGTAACGATGTACAATGTACAGTTGTAACCTTCAAAGATATTTGTAACCATGTCACACATGATAGGCGCCTGCGCAGGCGACGTTTCAGCACCCCTCGAGAGGGGGTTGTCGTAGTTAGGAGAGACGAGATTAGATGGCTGGCTGTGCTGAGTGACGTGGTCGAGATTTCATTTTGGATTTCCATATGAAAGATGACGACGTTTTGTCACGGACCCGTTAGGACATCATCTACCAGGGATCAGGGGTGATCAATATCAACACAACAACACATCACAATGATTTTGTTTACAAGCTTGCAAGGAAGGGGGAAAACGACACGACTTTTGATTTGAAGTGTAGTGACAAAGAAAATAAAATTTGGGTGGCTTTTTGATATGTTGCCGAAAAGATGATATCCAAGAAGAGAATGAAAAGTTATGTACAAGAATTTTTCAAAATTGGAGTCGTAGGCATTCTGGTTGATCTTCTAGAGATCGAATCCAAAAATCGTGAGATTGGTTCAAGTGTTGATGCGTTTATGAGAAGGTGGTTCTGACGAAGTTGTTGCTTCCAACGAGACAGCCACCGGAGGCGGCACCAGCGTAAGTGCCAGACTCGGCACCCTTTTGAGTCTCAGTGCTGCAGTTCTCGAGAGTGTAACCAGTCATGCAAGTCTCGCCGGAGTCGCAAGTGAAGACGCACTGGTCCATGCTGGAGGTGCAGTCATCCACCTCAATCTTCATGTCGCGGCCGTTCATGTTGACAAGACGGGAGACATCGAAAGTGGAGTACTGGCCGTTGTAGGTGAATTCACCCCAGGTGTTGCTGACCTGGCCGTTGACCATCGGGGTGTCCTCGTAGAGGGCGGCCCAGCCGCCCGAAGTACCAGATGCAACAGAAACGTTAAGGCTGGTGCCGTTTTGCATCTGGTAGGTGATGAGAGGTGCCTTGGTGTTGACCCAGGAGCCCCAAGGGCCCCACATGATAAGGGTAAGGTCCTCGCCAGAGTCGTTGGTGAACTCAGTAACGTAGTCGCCGTCGTTGCCGATCCAGGCGGCGTTACCAGCATCCTTGGACTTGGCGTTCTGACCAGTCAGACAGCCGACAGCCTGGAGGATGTCACCGATGAGACCGCGCTTGGGGATGGCAGCAGCACTGCTGAAGGCAGCCGAAGCGAGGACAGCGAGAGGGATGAAAGAGCGCATCTTGAAGTTGTTGATATGAGTTGGATTTTGAAAGGTGGTTCAAAAAAGTGTTGCAAAAAGCGAAAGTTGACAGAAAGCTGTTAAAGAGTGTGATTGCCGCGTTGGCTAGGACTGGTATGAAGATACCGAAAGTGTTTTGAGGAAGAGAATGTTGCTGATGGAAGGAGAAGAGGAGGAGTTGGAGCTGGATGTTGTCCTTCTTTTATCAACCTACCATCTTGGAGTGTTGTGTTTAATCAAGCCGTTTCCACTCCCATGCAGGGCCAGTCAAATGGTGGCCCCCCCTTCTCAAGGTGTGAACGTAATCAAGCCGTTTCCCATCATTTACGCCCCGTCAATGCATTGTGTCCATGCGGTGCGGGAAGTATGGCCTCGGAGTACTGTGCAAGCATTTTGCCTTTTCTCAGATCAGCATGGGCCGAAGACCCAATTTTGCTCCCCGGGCCAATGAGGGTCGTTGGAGAAACGATTCTATCCTCATTCGATAGTTTTGGAAGTTTTGTACTGCGCTGCCAGCAGAGTCTAGAAGCCGCTAAGCAAGAAGAAAGGGGAATAGTCTGCCGTTATCTTGCCGCGTATGCTTCGGGTGTACCTGGAACTCTACTTTTTGGCTCCAAACAGAATCTTACAAGCGTCGCTTTTCCGAATCGTGGTAGGATATCAGTCTGGTGGAAGAAGGCTGACGGGGTCCACATGTTGAGAGCCTCTAACGACTCTACCCCAGCTTGATTGGTTGTTGTGGGAAAAAAACTTGTGGTGGATCGCAGCTCTGCCGTCCGAATCGGAGAAAATCTTCAGGTACGCCGGAGAGATTTTCAGGTACAAACGGTCGCAGCACCGCAAGTACCTGTCGTGGGCCAGGCACAAAAGTATGTTTCATGCCTAATTCACATGCACTCGGTCGTGTCTTCGAGGTGAAAAAACAGAATCTGACAGGTGTGTGTGGGTCTGAAAGAATATTGCCGACTCAAAGAATCCACTCAAGGCGCGCCACGCGTACCAGGATCATCGTGTGGACGAGAAGAACCGCGAAGGTCGTGTGCTTCATGGATCATAAGTTGCGTCAAGGCTGCTTTTGCACGGCGCATGTAAGGTACCAAGCATTCAACTCCTGTACAGGACCTACGTCTTTCCACGTGAGATCGACATGATTGCGATAGACATTCATGCTGTAAGACTGTGGGCTACTGCTGCTCGACTGCAGTTGCTTCTTGAATTCTGACAAGTTGACAGACCTTAACGTGAACCATTTCTTGTCAGTTCCCGACTCCAATAGTACAGACTTGGTGAAGGCAATAGTTCTTCAGGCATATACTAGTGATCGAGAACCTGTGTCCAACGTCGGGTCGAGGCGGTTGTCGGAACTTGACCGTCGCACCAGGACTTCGAGTATTATTGGCCATAAAATCAGGTCTTTGCCGAGCAACCCGCACGCACAATTGTATTGAAATCGGTCGTCTAGGCTTGCACAAATCCCGGCGGGGACAAAGCGCAAGCTACCACCATAAACACAGCACTACAGCTTCAGCTCTTGGCAATCTCGGTCTTTCACCATGGCGACCAACCATCCCACCGTCCGCTGTGGACTGCGGATGGGACAAACCCCCACTCGGTTTCTGACTGTAAGCTGCAGACAGAAAGTGTCGCGAGCACCAAAGGAGAAGGTGACAACAATAACAACCGGAGTTCTCGCATCCCGAGCGAAGCTGAGCACAGCGCCACAGTAAAGCAAAAGAGAGGCTTGCGATGAACGCATCGCGCATACTACTGTAGTGGGCTGCAGCGTAGGTCAACTTTTTAATCGGCCGACGGGGGATCATGGTCGAAGATCGGTAAAGCTTGTCGGAACATCCACCACACTTTCCAAAATTCTGTTAGTATGGTATGCACCAGAAAATGCACCATGGCCGGCAAGGCGTTGTCGGGATATCCACCATGTACCACAAAAAGACTCTCTTTCAGATACACACACAATTGACAATCGATAGCGGCTTGCCGTGGCCCTCTTTCGGTACTTTTGTTAATCGCTGGAGACTTTCACTACCTGGATGGCTAAAGGAAGAGGGGCATGATCGAAATTGCAAACCGTTTCTCGCTCAACAATTGTTGCCTTTGGCTTTCGCTGATGGAGTTTCCTCCGTGTATTCCATTATGTAGATGGGTCGGTGGGGTCATCGGTAGGCATAATCGGGATCGGAACAGAAAAGTCGAGCTACACTACTCATGTCCGAGTACAGATTCTGTAATCTTGCCCATGGACGCAAGCAAAGATACTTCGTGCATACCACGCGACCTGCCGAGTAGAAGCACGAAGACAATACAAATTTTTCTAAACCAGGGTTACCTTGAGTTGACATGCCGTTGAGGAGTGTACTCAAGGATTTCCGGAGAATGTCTGGAGAACTCCGCCAATCAGCCCTGAATGAGTGTTCGAATTGTCCAATAGTGGTCTTGTTCATCAGCCGTGCTTGGCTTCTATCCTCGCTACATGTGTTGTACTGTCTGTCGTGTCTGCCGCTCGTCTGCCGTGTCTATAGCTTGGCCTTACTCGCGTCTCTGTTCTGCTGCGCCATCTTCAACAAAGCGTATAATGTCTGCATCCTTGGCATCTCGTAGCCCTTCTCTCTCGCAATTCTGATGGGATTGCCTAGAATCACCTCCAGCTCCATCGCCTTGCCTGCCTCCCAATCAAACCACATACTGGGCCTGCTGCCGCTCGTATTTTTCCTTGTGCTTGCAATCAATTTTTCGGCAGTTGCAAACTCGGGTGGGAATTGCGAACCAATGACTTTGGGAGCGGTGGTTAGAACTTCACTCATAACGCCTTGCAGATGGCGGCTGAGTTCAGAGTCCTGGGCCATGGCTGCATTGGCAGAGCCGCCGCTCAGAACGCTGCTTGGATTCATACTCGCATTGATGGCAATCTTGTGCCAACGAACAAGTTGCAATTTTGCGTGAGAGTAAGCATCTGCATCTTTCACACCGCCAGCTTTGAGCAGGTCCACAAACTTTTTGTTCTGCCTTTCTGCTCGTGTAGAAGACTCGGGTGCCTGGTCTGACGATGAATATGGGCCGACGTTGATGCGTGTCCAGCGATTATGTATGATTTCACCATGCTTTTCCTGTGCGGCCGACACCACCGTGACAGCACTCAGGATCGAAGCTGAAGAGAAGCGCTTCTGGTATGGCTCTTCAACACCCAAGCCATTTTGTATGAGCACGACAGCGGTCGAGTCCTGCACCAAACCTTCCAACTGTTTCGAGTCGTCGCTCACATCCGGCAATGCCTTGGTACTGACAACAACAAAATCCCAGTGTACCTTGCTCTTTCTCACCTCGTCCGGGGTCGCAAAGACTCGTGTTGGCATCCACTTGTACTCGCCGTATTGTGGTGATGTCACTACGAAGCCATTATCTTTGACAGCGCGGTAATTGGAGCGACAGACGCAAGATACGTGTACGTTCTTTGCTTGAGCAAGGCGTGAGCCATAGAATGCTCCGACAGCGCCTGCGCCAAATATGAGAATCTCGACAGGGCTTGACATTATGTTAGGAACGTGGTTGATGATTGTGAAGCTGTTGGACTTGAAGAGATTCGAGACATTTCCCCACATGGACAGTGACGGCGCAAGCCTCGGCTATCCACCTGATTAATCACATCCACTACAAGTAGGTACGTGGTACACATTGACCTTTCCTCCTGGCCTTCGACATATTGATATAGACTCACGCCAGCAAGTTCCTGAACAATGCTGCCAGTCGTGACATCCAACTACAATGTTGCCAAAGATGACATCTATCAGAAGATGAAAACTAAAACGTGCTTTAAGCGCGCGGCAGTCATGCACGCCTGTGGATACTCCGCCGATATTATACATGAAAGAATTCAATAGGCTGATACATATTAACAAGCCATCATAAAACTTGGAGCGACAAAAGCGTTCAAGCCATGACTTTCGCACCTCCCTCTCCGAACTCTTTCAGGTTTCAGAGCAGGTCGCTCTTGCCCACACATTGGACTACCATCGATGGAGAAGATACACCCAGCGACACCTGCCTTCATGGTTGGCTATCTCCTCGCAGGATCTGCTTTCGCTTTAGGTCATCATTTCTTCTACAGCAGTCTCGACCATAAACCAATCGAGGACCTCTCATACAACCTCAATTACTTTAAAGAAATCGCCCCTGTTGACAGCCAAGCAATAAACATCGCAGTAGGAACAGCTTTCGCGTTTCTGGTCAAAACATGTCTTGTCAATGCGGTTGGTATAGCATTTACCCAGTCGATTTGGAAAATTGCACGTGGTAAATCAAACCGCGTAGCCACTCTTGACTCTGTTTTTTCAATGACAAACAATATCGCAAACCTCTTCCGTGTTCGACTTTGGCTATCTCAACCACTGATGATGCTCCTGGCTCTTCTGACTTGGTATCTACAACCTAAAAAGTCACGCCAGTTGCAAATGGCTAATTCTGCCAGGTTACTGCCGCTTGCTGCGCTTATCTCACCAGGTACACTCACCGTGTCTCATGAGCGACACAATTCGAGCATGACCAACGTGGTTCCGTTGGTAGATTTCACGAGACTGAGCTTTGCCAATGTTCCTGGTAAGATTACTGGGCAGTCTCCGGATTACGCCAGTTCAACTGCAACATATACATATAGCGGACCAAGGGATTCTGTTGACAAAGTGGTGACTGGAACCATGTTTGGAGGTCGGATATCACTCTTAACGCCCCCAGCGATCAATTCATCCTGGGATCTAGAATTTCCTGGTCCTGCTCTGAGATGTGATACTCTCAGTGGATCTGACAAGAGCGCGATAGTCGACAATGTCTGGCAAGAATCGACCAAACCCGAACCAGAAAGTTCAGTTTATCGCGGCTACAGTTGTACTCGAACGTACGCTTATCTATCATGGATTCCAGTCGACGGACCTTCTGGCCATCTTCCGTTTCCTGATGATGTGAAGTCTACTGGGGCAGGCAGGAGCATGGAGATCGGAGATTCTATGACAATATACGTGGCGGCCTTTGATCAGATGCTACATTCTTTCGACCATACCGAAAGTCCTTCATGTAAGAACCGGTCCAAAATAGGTGCAATCAATCCCGAAATACCCCCAGCTCACGTCTTGGAGGATGCCGTGGTTGTCAAGTGCCAGCTATGGAACAGGTCATATCATACAAACTTCATGTACGAAAACGGAGTCCAGACTATGGGAATCAAGCTTGGAGAGTATTACAATAACATTACCAATATTGTGCTGGTTAATTCGGATCCGAAAAACGAAACAGAGAAAGCTGCTCCAGAAGATTACATCAATTTCGACGATCGAAGACTGAGCTTTGCAGAAAGGCAATATCTACATTTTGGAGAAGTTGATACACTGGATAAGATTAATCCCTTGGCAACCCTGGCCTATCAATCTCTGATGGACTCTTTCAAAAAACCCTTGATTGGCCAGATATTCAATGATGCTTTCTTGACAAATGGCCTCACTACGAATGCTACGATCATGTCAACAGTGCTATCAAATCAGCCAGAGCTCGCATTTCTCCAAAGTTTCGATCATGAAATACCACACCAATCTTTGGAAGACACGGACAGTCCTAGTGCACCTTCGAATACGCCAGCCTTATCGCAGCTAGCTCTTGCAGAAGCTCTCGAGCAGGTCTTTCAAAACATCACCATGAGCCTTTTCAGCGACGAAGAATTTCAGCACATGATGCCCGTCACTCCAGGCCCTATCGAAGTGCGAACATGGACCGACCGCAACATATATATCTATGGGTGGCGCACCCTCTGGGTATCGTATGGTGTTGCGCTTGCCTTCTCAGCCTGTGGAGTTGTAGTTGGTCTAGTTGTAATGTATGTCACGGGTGCTGCTTTCTCCAGCAATTTTTCCACGTACCTACGCACAATAAGGACGGCCGAGTTGAGTGTTGAGGTCCTCTCTTCGGATATTGACGGCGCTGATCCGGTACCAAAATATCTTGCGACGGCACAGGTTGCCTTTCTCAAGGGCTCAGAAAGCAAAGACAAAGGAGTCGAGCAGACACGATGGACCACAATCAATGTTCGTGAAAAGGAGTAAGTAGAGCTCCTCACTCAGTCCTGCAAAATACACGTGGAGTAATTCTGATTAGCAAGTTATACAGGTAAACATGTCCTACAACAAGATCGACGTGTCCATCGATCCTCCCTTCTGAGTCCCAAGAACTTCTTGATCAGACCCTGCTTTGTTCCTGGAGCGTTGAGACCGTGCGATCCAGTCGTCTGCGAATAGTAAAACGACGACTGCAATCAAGATGCTTGTGGCTGGGCAAGGAAGCTTGGATACTTTGCAGCAAAAGATAGCTATGCTGCCGTCACTACCATATTGTGAGTAGGATAGAGACTTCGGGTGTCAAGGGCGGATCTTTGGATATTGACCCGATCCGCTGTGCAAGTATCTTGAAGAATATAGGTCGTCTGTCTTAAGGGCACAAAGCAAGGACAAAGAAGATGGGAAGACGTTGGGCAAAAGTTGATAGTTGCGTTGATAGTTGCAGAGACTTGGACAAAACTCGCTTGAATGATGGTCACTGATCTTGTGCACAGTGCAGACGAGAAGTATGCTAGAACGTAGTCCTCGAGTTGAAAGTGCGTACACAATTTCTTAGTGAGTCTAATCGCTGGATAAATCTTTCATGACCAACTCGAGGTACCTTTGTTTTCCCGTTTCTTTGTGTGGTGAAGTCGCTCAAGATCTTGGGTGTATTGAGTTCTTCGAACGAATTGAAGCAATATCAAATTTCAGATCTGTTTGTCGTCTGGTATAATGTCGTCGTCACTCGGCGTGCCTCGCACCAGACTTGAAGCTCATCGAGTAGACACGCCGGCTTGTTTACTTCTTTTTCAACTGCTTCCTTTGTGCTTTCACACCTTTTGTTTTCTTTGATCCTTCCACATCATCAGGAACTAATATTGACATTGAGGTAAGTCAGAATCTACTTTGTGCTTGTCCTCCTTGTCGAGTCCCTGACTGACCTATCTGCCATGCAGCATCCGACCATTCGTGCACTCGCCATTACACCTCTACAGCGCTTGGAGAATAGTGCTCCCAAGCTGATATTCGAGTCTTTCAGCCTGGTGTACAGTATATCACTTCGTCGAGCACAAAGGAACCAGAAAGTCGACCTAGTCCAGTTCCGTCCCCTTCAAGAGTTCTTGACTGATATCTACCACCCAGAAAAAGTGCTATTTCTACGAACAGCAGCCAAACTCTACTTCTGTACTGTCTGACACCCCTCACAATTTTGATCAACAACCCTACTCTCGCACATACTTTTCTCCTAAGAACCACTGCAAGGCAGGTCCACTCCCCATCATGAGCTTACCGGGTCGCCATACTTTCGATTGCCAAGCTTCTTCTCGTAGTCTCATGCATAAGAGCGATAGACTCAATGCCGTAGCCAGCAGCATGAGAATTGCCATCGGCATGATCACTTATGTGCAGAGAGAGAGAGAGAAACGTGAAGCCGCCGAGGCTATCCGTGATACGAAGAGGGCCTGTGATGGAAAAGATGGCGCCAGAAATTCTCCAGCAACATTGGGTTGTCGTCAAAGCTGCTCGAAGCGACAGCAAGAAGTTGGACGTGCTTCTTCAGAGACTTATGGAATTGTAAGTTTCTAGATGTTCTGAGAAAGGGGTTGACGACTAGAAGACATCGCTAACGTTCTGCAGGCAGAGAAAATAGAATACGCTCGCAGGGATGTTGATTCCAATTCGGTACATCGCGCGCTACTATGTTGCAAGAAGACAAGGATAAAGGTCATGAGCTGCATCGATTCGAGTCACAGAGTTCTTGCAATGGATCATAGCAGCGAATGAGGTTTCGGCACAGCAGTTGGTAAAGATTGTGGTCACAATGTTCCCAATCAGATATCGAACTTTCATTCTAGATACTTGGGAGAAATGTTTGGAAGAATTTTGGCAGGAAGATAGAAGGATTGGGTCCAGTGGAGTTTAGATATCATCCCGTATGCGTTCAATGCTATAGAGTCTAACACAGATAATTGAACCCACCAAAGATAGCAATGTCTTTACGGAAACACGTAGGAGAAGCAGAATTAGCAAGAGTAGCCTTGGTTGCTACGTCGGTCGTCGCTGTTTACACACGCCAGACCTTATGCGTGGATGTTCTTGTTTTATGACCCTTGGATTCTCCGTGACAATCGTGCATCTCTACCATCTTTGTTTTTTTATTTTTCTTCAACCACCGCCACAAATATCACCATCTCTTCTTCTCGTGTACCATGACCACTCTCTTTCTCACTCCGTCAACAACGTAGACACCACTTCGGATCTGGTCGACGATTCTTCTATCTCCATCGCTTGTCCCAACAACACCACAACCAACAACTCTCCTCCGGCTGCCATGACCCAACCCACCACAACCATGGACACCCTCCGCCAAAGCATCGCAACAATCCTCACTTGGATCACCAACCTTCTACCACCAACCAATTCCGAAATCTCAACCTCCCTCACCAACGCCCTAACCTACTTCCAATCCCCCCAGTCCTACACTTCCAACTCTCACCTGCACGAGCTCAACTTTGTCCTGCAAACTCCTTCGTCTGTTAAAGTCCTCTCGTGAACAAGGCCTCTCCCACTCCCGCAGAAACCTCTTCGATATGACGAGAAACTCCGGTTACGTCTCGGCCAAGATCTTGCAGAGTGTGAAAGAACTTCAGGAGCAGATTGAAGAGGAGTTTGAGGGGATTGGCAAGGTTCTCGAGGGATTAGAGCGTATCAAGCAAGAAATGAAGAGAGAGATTGCTAAGGAGGAAGGAGGAGGAGGAGGAGGAGGAGGAGGAGGAGGAGGAGGAGGAGGAGGAGGAGGAGGAGGAGGAGGAGGAGAGGGGGAGTGGAAGCCTGCTGGTGGCATCAACACGGGTAGTTTCTACTGAAAGACCTGAGATCCGGAGAGGGGGGTTTCTCTCTTCTGTCTTCTTTCTTTCGAAGATTTCTGATGAAATTTGGGGAGGGATTCGAGCACTCTTTTCACGGACAGAAGAGAGGAGTTTTTGTTTTTGAAAAAGGGCATGGTAAGGGGAGGGATTACACGGTTGCATTTTTGCGACACGAACAAGCGTCTACCATTGGAGATTAGGGTATCAGAGGTAAAAAGTTGGCATCATGTCATCTTGGAGAGGGATTTCAAATAGGGGGAAGCTGGTCCAACGAGAGAAAAGTGATGTGAAACTTTGATAAATTAGCATGGATGCATGCTTGGAATTCGGTCATTGAGGGAAATGGCGTTCCAATTTGCCTTTTTTTACTTCGATTTTGAAGTTTGACAGGGTATTGGCGAGGAGAAGAAAGTAGTTTTGTGAGAAAACAAAAATCCACTATCCGATTCTTTTTTCACCAAAACGACAACAATATATCAAATGTGCCATCGTGAACTTACACAGAGACGGAAGTGACTCTAAGAATGTCCCCATGGAAAAGCTTCTACGTGTATCAATCGTGGCAAAGGCTCTCAATGGATGTAGGCCCAGTAGTAATCTTGGTTATCAAGAGTATGTGTAGGTGTAGATGATGACAGTCGTGGATGCTGGAAATTGGATTTCTTATGAGAATTTTTTTTCCTTTAAATTCCTTCGTGTGCGAGGCTTGGTTGTACACACATCGAGGGAAGTTTTGAGTTACAATATCTTTTGTATTTCTTTGTGTGTTCATCTCTTATTCTTGAAATGTGAACTGTACATACTGATTTGAAGGTGGCTTTCTGTGTCATTGGATTTGATCTCTGATGGGGTTGAAGACCAGGACTTGCTCGGATTGGAGGAGGGGAAAGCCAGAGAGAAGGTATCTAGTCTGAATCTGCAGCGCTTGACTGCCAGAACAGGCGTATTTGCCACTGAGTGGTAGTCTGAGCGATTTCTGCAATAAAGCCCATGGACTCGGGTGGAGCCGGTGTCGGAGGTATCGAGTGACTTCGACGCAAATTGAGTAACAACAGAGGTCTTTTTGACTCCGCACTCGTTTTCTGCAGCAGGGGTGGACGGGTAGACACTACTACTCATCAGACCCAGAGACTGCCAGGGACCCTCACATTAGTCAGTTTAGCGCTGGAGCCTTCAGCAGCAAGCTTAATCCTCGTCTCCTCGATTTCCTTCAATTCGTTCTCCCATCTGCCAACCTCTTGCTGACCACTCGAGCCACCTAACCAACTTGACCAGCCTGAAGAAGTCTTTGGTTGGTCTTCCCTCAACAGTTTCGTGACCATGGTACTCCAATTACTGACGCCAATCTCAAGACATGATCTGCATTGATTGCGATCAGAAGACGACGAATTGCCATCAGAGACACCCTTTTCTGCAAGAGCGACGGCTTGTTTCGTCCAGCCTAGACCTTCGTCTTCGTGACCGGATGAAGCGGTCGCAAAGAGGATTTCACCAATGTAGAGCATTAGTTCCGCCTCGGAGCAGTCGGCGACTTGAGGAGGTTGACGGAGGAAAGGTTCGTCGCCTGAGGGAGGTTCCGATGGGTATGATGGAGGAGTGAAGATGCCTTTGACAATAGAGAAGAAGGCGCCGATGTCGGTGTTGCCGGGTTTGGAGATGGCGATAGAGTCGTTTTGGGGTTTGATGCGGGGGGCGATGTCAATGGGGGCGGCGTGACGCGCACGCAGGACTGAGAGGAAAATAGGGAGGGCAGATGTGACGTTACCGGAACGAGCACGGTGGGTGGCCAGAGCTGTAGCTGCTTGAAGGAGGTTGGGACTGGGAGGAGTGACTTCTTGGACGTTGAGGATGGACGTTTCCTTGTTAATGACAAAGTCGGGGGAGGGAAGAGCAGAAGCGGCGATATCGACGGCCCAGCGATATGTTTCGTCGGCCGAGTCGTTCAAACCCTTGATTTCGAGCCAGTTGGCATAGGCGAGGGCGGCCTGGATGCGATGGCGGGTGGAGAAACCAATACCGGTCAGGACTTTGAGGTAGAAAGTTTCTGGTGGAGAGTAGGGTTTCTCGCAATCCTCTTCACGTGGGGCAGGGAATGAGCCAGGTGGAACAGGGCGAGGGTCGGGATTGGAAGGGCCGATGACGGTGTAGGCAGGGAAAACAATGCCACGCGAAGTGTCGAGGACCATGTTGTCCATGTGTTCGGCGGCGCGAGCACATTGCATGACGACCTGGAAATAGCCTTCCTTCCAGGCATATGACTTGTTGGAAATGTCGAGAGCTGAGGGGTTGATGCCACGGAAATCGGCTTGTCCTGGAGCGAGAGGAGTGGTGTCTTTGCCATCAATGTCCTGGTTCTCGAGTCTTTGCAGACAGCGACGGAACTCTGTAGCGACGTGGGCCCAGTCGGTGTATTCGTGGTCCGGTTTGAGGCCTCCGTGGGCACATCTGAAATGGTTGCGAGAGAAGAAGGACCACTCATCAGGCGAAGGGTGTTCCTTTTCCAGGACTTCTTGATTGATTCCATACCACGCGACGGCCAGCAAGAAGAAGAGAGTCCATCCGGTGGCAGACCATTTCGCAGCCAGCCAGACCTGTTCCCTGACGTAGGTTTTGTTTTCGGTCGTCAAGAAACGAGCAGTCTGCCGCTGGGCGACAATGCGCGAGGGCTGTGAGAGGTAGGGCAGTTGTGGTCGAGGCGACGACGTCCGTGTGATGAGTAGTAGCGGGTGGTTGTGGGAGAAGAGTCGCAGCGATGTTTTATTCGAGGGTCGCACCAGCCGGAGAGGCCGTAGCAATGACGGCGGCCGTATCGCGAGCACCATCTGATTGACTTTATTATGACCTATCGAGGTTCCCAGATCGATCTGATTGCACTGAATCTTGTTCGTTATCATTACCGACATTTAATTCATCGAGCTCGTGATGGAATCGAGTCTCGAAATGCCAAGGCCGGTGCACCTCCGCATCTTCTCCTCGGTCATTGGCTGCTGCTTTTGTCTCCCTGTGCCCGAACATTCAAGACAACGGAGGTGAACACAGGAATTGAGTCAATAAGAATTGAGGAATGGCAGCTGAAAAGAGTGTATCGGAGTTGCGCCATCAGCTGGACGAGCTGTGGGAAAAGCACCTCACCCTGGTCGACACATACCACCGAGCACAACAGCAATTGGCTCGTCATCTGTCGACAGCCTTCTTCGACCTCGCCCAGGCCACTTTCAAGTCGCCCTCACGCATTCGCTATGGCCAGGACTACTACGATGAGCGCATGCAGGCCACCGCACGATTTGCTGCCTCTTTCGACCAGAGTGATACTCCGAGACTCGACATGATATTTGACGACTCGACCGAGGACTCGACTGCGACCACTGCCAAAGAGGAATCGTCACACCAAGACGACGACGACAACAACGAAAACAACAACAAGTCTTCATCGCAACAAGAATACGAAAAGAAAGACGCCACTGTGCAACAACCGACTCCTCCATCTACACCTTTGCCCGATTCCAAGGACCAAGACAAGGCAGACAAACAAAGAGACGACAATGACGACGACGACGACGACGACGACGACGACGACGACGACGACCAACAGGACAAAGAAAAGTCGCCCCAAAAACCACTCGATCCTCTGCACTGGTACGGCATCTTGGTCCCCCCTCAGCTGCGATCTGCTCAGAAATCCTTTGTCTCTGCCGTCCAAGACCCTGTCATTGTTGCTGCCAATACTGCTCAAGCACTTCGCCATGTTACTCAGGAAATCAGAAAGCTGCGCAAGGACATCAAGAAAGCCGAAAAACGTGTGACCTGATACCGCAATGTATACATGCACTACAACATCGCTCTCCATCTCTTGTCTCAGTACGAGTACCGGAACAAAGGATTCTCAAAGTCTGTCAGATCGTGCATGGCCTCTTCGATGCCGTCGCTTTCTACCACTGGGCCAAACTCTGCATCTCGTTTCTTGTTGCGCGCAATCAGAAGAACCCGGAGTGCAAAAGCCAGCACAATCTGCGCTGCTGCACATGAGAGGAGCACCTTGCATCCAGTCGGGTACACGGGCGCTTCCTCTGCCAGGAATGCGTGAGGTCCGATGATGTTTCCGATACAGTATGCCAGAAAAACGAATGCCGTTGCCGTCACTCTCTTGGTGTATCCTCCAACGTTCGACGCCGGCATCTGTAATGCCAACACCAGCGACGCCACAAATGATCCAATCTAGCTTCAGTTAGCATCAATCATGTTACCACATCTCCTGTTCGAGCGCATCACTTACCAGATAATATGATCCAAGCAGTCCATTTCCGTTGCTACGAGGCAGCTTCCAAACCAGACTCACTCCAACCACCGTCGGCACCAGGTATGCTGCCATGACATAGGTCCTCACGTTCCTGAATCTCGTTGCAATGTATGGCCCAGTGAAGACGAAGACGGTTTGGAACGCTCCCGACGGTATGCCGTATGCTGTTGTCTTGAGGGCATCACCTTTCGCGATACCCTTGACAATCAGCTTACCAAAGTTTGCAAATCCACCGTTGACCGTCTCGTTGCAGAGAACAAACATGAAAAGTATCCATATCTGTGGATCTCTCATCGCCTCCTTTACCTGCGACCACTTGATCTGCTTGTTGTACACTCCAGTACGATTGGTCTGACTGCGAGCGATGAGCAGTGCCTTTTCCTCGACCGAAAACTGTTTTGCTGTCATGATGTTGTTGGGGAGCCATAACATCAACACGATGCCCCACACAATTGTGACTCCGCCGCAAAGGAGGAAAATGATACGCCACACTGCAAATCCTTTGGCTTGGCCCACGCCGTAGAAGAGGATGCCTCCAACCATACTTCCTATGCCGTTGAAGCAGTAGAAGATGCCTGCACGGGAAGGCTGCTCTTTACGTGTGAACCAGTTGCCGACAATGACCATGAAGCATGGTGTCTGTTTACATTGTCAGCTGTCTTTCCAAAACAACATTCGACGCTGTACTCACAATTGGTGCTTCAAACACACCGAGGATAAAACGACAGATTGCCAGCCCAGTGAAGTTTGTACATGCAGCTGTGAGCATCAACACGGAGCCCCAGATGATGACGAAACTACTCAGCACGGTGCCTGACGGAAGTTTCTGTGCCAAGTAACTCGCAGGCCACTCCGAAACCAAGTAGCCAAAGTAGAAGATACTCGCCAACCAACCGTACTCTTGCGAGGTGGTCTTTGTGCTGCTGAACAGATCAAACACGGCTGCATAGGTCACGGCGGACTTGTCAATGTATTGCAACAAGTACGTTCCACATAATAATGGCATCAATACTAGATTGACTCTTCGGACAACTTTCTTGCATGCCACTTCATCTTGGAGGATTTCCTGAAGGTAGGCGTGAGAGAAGTTGTGTTGACGGAGAAACACTTCTGCTTCGTCTAGTTCTGCGACTTCACCGGCTCGGATCGATTGGACTTCGGCTGCGTCGTGAGGGAAATTCTTTTCCTTGATCGATGAGAAGTCTGGAGGATTGTCTTCTCCCATTTTGATTGATGGAGGATTGCCCATTGCAAGACAGGACTGCACAGGAAAAAGATGCTCAAAACACAGCTGGAATTGGTGATCTGCAGACCACGTTTTGTACCTTCATCTGCCAAGTGATGTTGAAAGCAAAAGGAAGATAGGATTCTCTTCCCCGCTTGCTATCTTGCTCTTGGCTTGATGCTATGTTGGCGTTGTTCCGATCAGCACCTGGCCTATCTTTGTCGTTGATAGGTGTATCTTGGTGCTACATGCGTCTCCTGTCATGTGCTGCCGAATCGGCTCATAGCGTGCTGATTCAGAGAGCCATCATTCCATATCTTCCTCTTGTTGCTTCTATCATGCTCTCGAATTACAACACAAGGGACAGGTCTTTGCTCATTCGACTGACCATAAATTATTTTCTGTCCCGATCATCATCGGTCGAACCCCAGTCTCCGCTTTTATCACCGGCAGCTCTTCACCCCGCGATAGGCGATCTGCCTGCCCTATCGATAACACCATCAATACAACCACTTCGGTATAATTACCCCGCCTCGAGGCAACTGCCTGATCAATGGCCAAGGTCCACAGTTCTCGGCAAGTACATGGTCGTGTAAAAAGCAAGCTACATCTCGGCATGCCATCTATCAGATAACTCCTCACAATCAATCATGCCTTCCCTTGCCTCACCAAGGCTCTTGGTCCTCTTCCTACTCGCGCCGCTCCTGCTAGCAGCCACTGATCTCGGATCCTTGCAACAACAGGTCTTGGGTTCGATACGGTATTACCTTGGAACCAATGATGCCTCTTCCATTCCAACTGTCACAATCCCTCAAGCAAAACTGGTCGGCAAATTGATCGATGTTGATTTCCCTTCTCCTGTCGAAGCATATCTTGGTATTCCCTACGCTCAGTCTCCAATCAAGAGTCTCCGCTTTGCCAAAGCTGTTCCAGTAGAACCCAGCAATGCAACTTTCGTCGCTGACAGCTTTGGTCCAAGATGTCCTGGCAAACAACTTCTACCCCCAGGTGGCGGCAAGGACGTATGGAGTGAAGATTGTCTGACCGCCAATGTCTTCAGACCCACCAGTTTAGCTTCTGACAAGAAACTCCCTGTTATGGTGTACATCCATGGCGGTGCTTTCAATCGCGGTACAGCCAAGATGCACAACACAGCTTCCATGGTAGCTCACTCAACATCGCCCTTCATCGCCGTCAGTTTCAATTACCGTATTGGTGCTCTCGGCTTCTTGAATTCCAAGCTCACTGCCGAACAAGGGCTACTGAATCTAGGTCTTTGGGATCAGGTTTTGTTGCTGGAATGGGTGCAGGAGAATATCGGAGCTTTCGGTGGTGATGTCGATGAGATTACTCTGGTCGGGCTCTCGGCTGGTGCGCATTCAATTGGTCATCACATCATGAATGTCAACACGGAAAAACAGCTATTCCATCGTGCGGTCATTGAGTCTGGAGGTCCTACGTCAAGGGCTTTGCATCCTTACTCTTCTGACCTGCATGAAGAACAGTTCCGAGCCTTCCTTGTCGAAACAGGTTGTTCTGATCTCTCCCCTAATGAAGTTTTACCTTGTTTACGTTCTGTCGAGGAAGAAAAAGTCGTAGAAGCCTCCAACACTGTTTTTCAAACCTGGAACCCTAGTGTAAGATGGGCATGGCAACCAGTAATCGACAACGAACTCATCAGCAGAAGACCTCTTGAAGCTTGGAAAAGTGGAAAGTATAACAAAGTTCCCATTCTCACCGGCTTCAACCATAACGAAGGCACAATGTATGTGCCCAAAACAACTTCTACATCCGAGGACTTCAGATCTTTCTTTGCCACTCTTCTACCCCAACTATCTGAAACCGAAGTGAATGAAATCGAAGCACTCTACCCCGATCCAGCGACCGATGAAGCATCTCCTTACAAAGACACGAGAGGTATTCAAGACATCGGCCCACAATACAAAAGAGTCGAAGCAGCATACGGCCACTACGCCTACGTCTGTCCTGTTCGACAAACCGGTCACCTTGGTTCCTCTTCCTCAACTCCACCAATCTACCTCTATCATTGGGCTTTGAACCGCACCCTTCTCGGCGGCGCGAATCACGGCGATCAAATGTGGTATGAAACTCTCGATCCTTCTGTCACTTCAATCAGCGCGACACAGAAAGAAGTCGCAGAGGTTTTCCATGGCTACATTGCTAGTTTTGTTGTTAGTGGTGATCCGAACAAGATTGTCGGAAGAGGAGCGGGAAAGAAAAGACCAGAGTGGAAGGCATTTGGTGATAAACAAGAGACTATGATTTTTGGCAAGGGGAACGACGAGAGAGCTGGTGGACAGGGCAAAGGCACCGCCGCAGAACTGATCAAAGATAGCTGGGCGGAGGAGGAGTGTGATTTTTGGTGGGGACAGACTGGGAATGTGGAGGATTGATTTCTATCTTTTGTAAATTTGAGTCATCTGGACTCTTTCTTTTTCTGGATTATGAGATCCTCAGAAAATTTCCCTACTACGATGTATCAAGTATTTTTTTCTCCAATCTGGTGTTTCGCTGATAAGAGGTTATGTCTGATTATTGTGACCTCATAAGTATATGTGAATCTTGCCCACGTTCGCCGAAGAAATGTGATGCGGCGAAGCTCCGGGGGTGGAGCGAGGATCAAACTCCGCTAATTATTCAACAAATGTGTACCTATACCTTCTCAGACATCCACATCACTTATATGTACACCTGCAAAACGTGAGAAGTCAAAAGAGACAGCAGTAGAATATGCTTGCTGAGATTGCCAATGCGGCCAACGATGTCGGTAAGTCTACCATTGAGTGTCCTTTTTTTCTCTCTCTCAATTTCCTCTGTAATGCCTACCATCATCGAAAAAAAGAAGGATGGTAATAATTTCATGATCTTCATATCATCTGCCTTTCCTCTGGTTCAACACTTCGTTTTATAAAGATTCTCATACTCTCGTCGTTCCTGTCCAGCCCAATTGACTCTGACAAAAAAAAAACCTCCCAGCCGCCATAGAGAAAACCCTCCGTCTCCTCCAAGCCTTTGTCCAGATCGCTGCCGGACTGGCATACAGAATCGAAGATGCAAAACTATGGACTTCTGCACGAGCAAACTTCGCATTAGGTAAGTCTAACCCTCGCCTTTCTCTCATCCTACGCTTGCTCCTGTTTCCGATCGTGCTCAAGAGTCAAAGTGCAACCTCTCTGAATATGCAATACCATCCTCGCGTTCACATCAGAGATCTGCTACATCAATCTGTGATACTGAGAAGTTGGTCAAGAGCTAATGCTTGAGATACAGCTCGTCGTTATCTCCGTCTCTTCTGGTGGATAGGCTGCATCGAATCCACGAAACGTGAATGGAAGAACAATCAAGACAGCTTCCGTCGAATACTCTCAGCTTCGAAGTTTGCTTTACTAGCATTTTACTTTTTCATGGAGATGTGCTGTATCGTAAGTTTCATATCCTATATCACCTAAAAGCCTCCATCGAGGGAAGACAAAGAAAGAGAGAGGCAACAGGACTAATGATGCTTCAGACAAACGCAATGCAACTGACGACCTCGACATTTCTAATCTCCCTACAACATCATGCCCTACAGGTCTGGTTCGTCGCAATCTGCATCTCGATTTTACTCACAAGCTACGACTTCTTATTCCCCACTCCAACCACGAATCAGAAAGCATTGTACACACAATTCGTACTCGATGCCTGTGATCTAACGATCCCTGGTTCGGCGGTCGGTTGGATCAATGCTGATAGCGTCAAAGTGGGTGTGGCGAGCAGTATCAGTAGTATGATTGCCGGGTATGCGATTTGGACTAGGGTGCAGAGAGAAGCGGAGGAGAGAGCGGTAAGGGACCGAAACAGTGGAGGGATGAAAGTGAATGGGACTAGCAAAGTTCTGAAGTCTGGTGGTGAGGTGAGAGAAGAAAAGGCCAATGGCAAGATGAATAGTGTTCGCAAGGAGAAGAAGACCAACAAGACGATGTGAGCTGCTCGAGCAGAGAGAGTCGCTATACCAAAGACTTGCTGCGGTAGACAACATGCGATTGAGAATGTTGTCGGACGTCTGTACACCTTACAGTCACACAGAGATATTACCACATATCCATTTATGAAAAGCAGTAGTGCTGCAAGATAATCAGCAATCGTTATCGCAGACAAACTTCCACGTCTGATCTCCGTAAAACCCCGACCTTTTCTTTTCGGCCAACAGATTATCGATAGCAACATGTCATCACATTTAGGAATCCTGGGGTAAGGACGTCCCTTTGTTGATGATTACAGCTCCCACTTCATGTCCATCCCCCCTCGTTCTGCACTGACAGGATCGCTTTGATCTCAACAGCATGGACAATGTCCAAATCGCATGCACAGGTAAATTCTATAAAGCACGTTCAATGTCGGGTATCCTCGTATCCTTGTATCCGTTATCATGTCCATCTCGTACCGACTTCTCCTCGTTTTTTCTCTTGCTTTATCGTGCAGACACACCCAAGGGTCTCTTATCTTCCAGTCCCAGAATGTTGGGGAAACCATGAAGATCATTCGTCTAGACAAAATGTCTAAATTCTTCAAACAATCCATCTTGTAGCACTTTCCATCCGCATAAGTACTTTTCTCTACCACCCTTTCCTTTTCGTCTGCTGCCATCACGTCTAGCAGTCCCGGCAACATGGATACCTCTTCCCTCAAAAGCCGTGACGACAAATCGATGGAGGATCCAAGAAAAGATGGTGTCACAGTTGTAGAACAGGGTTCTTTACTCGATATCGACGGAAAGAAAGAACGAAGTCTGGTGTGGAAACTTGATTTACGACTCTTGCCCGTGTTGGCGGTCATGTATTTGTTCAATTCGTTGGATAAAGGCAATATGGGTATGTCTTTTGACTGCATCCACAACTTCTGTTGTATCATCGTTCAGCTGCTATCGTTTCAAGTCCATTCCATCCACTTTGCTTCCATTTCACATCCTTTCCATCCACAACCTGAATCTCCAAAATCTTCACCATCACCCTATCCGGAATCTCCCATCTTTCCACTTTTACTGACACCGAACAAGGTAACGCAAAAACCGCGGGCCTCTCAAAGGACCTCCACCTAAAGTCCCACCAATACAACCTGATCCTCAGCATATTCTACATCCCTTACGTGCTAACCGCGCCCTTTCTCGCCGCTTTGGGCAAGAAGTACGGTCCGAGTAGAATCCTACCTCTGATGATGTTTTGCTTCGGCACATTTACTTTGCTTGTCGTTGCTGTGCAAAACTTTGGGGGACTGATGACGCTGAGATGGTTTTTGGGTATGGCCGAATCGGCGTTCTTTCCTTTGGTGATATATTACTTGACTATGTGAGTTTGGCCCTTCCCAATTTCTCCTTTACCTTGTCCGAGGGCAAAAGATGAGATCGAGAATTTCCAAGAAGAAAAGAGGAGAGAAGGGAGAAGCTGATAAGAAGAGAAAACAAGGTTCTACAGAAGAGGCGAACTGGCCCGCCGCCTCTCCCTCTTCTACGCCGCCTCGTCAATCGCAAACGCCTTTTCCGGTCTCTTGTCTTTCGGCGTGTTCCACATCCACTCCGGCTCTCTCGCAAACTGGCGATGGCTGTTCGTCATCGAGGGTTCCTGCACGATCCTCATCTCCATCTTCGCATATTTCTACCTTCCCCTCAGCGCCTCGTCTTGCCATTTCTTCACCCCCGAAGAACAACACCTCGCCCTGCACAGAATCCAAATCGACAGTTCGGCCATCGTGAACGAAGAATTCAAACTCGGACGATCCCTCACGATCTTCAAACATCCGTCGACCTGGGCATTCTTGCTGATAGAAATCTGTCTCGGAGTACCCCTCCAATCGGTAAACCTTTTCTTACCGCAGATTATCTCGCGACTGGGCTACTCGACCGTGAAGACGAATCTGTACACCGTGGCGCCCAACATCACTGGTGCGGTGATCCTTTTACTCCTGGGCTTCAGTTCGGACCTCACTCGTCTGCGTTTCCCTTTCATCGCATTAGGGTTTTTCTTCACTTTTGCCGGTTTCGTCATTTTCGCCGCCGTGGACATCACAACCAGTCTAAACGTAGCATACTTTGCCTGTTTCCTGATGACTTGGGGAACCAGTGCTCCGTCCGTGTTGCTGGACGTGTGGTACTGCAACAACATCGCCGACGAGAACAAACGCGCCGTGTTGACTTCTGTGGCGGTGCCCGTGGCGAATCTCATGGGCGTGGTGTCGAGTAACATTTTCTTGGAGCAAGAGGCGCCGAAGTATGTCACTGCGTTGACGACCACGGCGGCGTTTGGTGGCACGGGTATTGTGCTGACTCTGTTGCTGGGAGCGTGGATGGTTTGGGATAACAGGAGGAGGGATGCCGTGCAAGGGGAGAGGTTGAGGGCGAGGGATGTGCCGACTGAGAGGTTGGGTGATGGACCTGCTGCGCCTGAGTTCAGATGGTTTTATTGAAGGAGGGGAAAAGGAAATGTGTAGCAAAGTCTTGTAATGAACATGAAACTTTTTCTTTCTCTTTTTTGTGATACCTGAGTACAATACAATATGGAGAAGGTTTCTCTTCTTGTTTTAAGTGATATGATACAATATGGGTTATATTCCTTTTTAACTCCAATCTAATGACGCTTCTCTTGAGAAAAAAAAAAAAAAGAAAAAAACAGCAAATCTATAATTTCGTTTTCGCCAAACAATAATACTTCAAGCCTTCTGCTCAAGTCTTCTAGCAAAGAGACTCGAGCTTTTCACCAGCCTTGGGCACAATACCCTCAGAAGCAAGAATCTCCCAGGACCAGTAGTACTTTTGGGCTGAACCATCGTCACCGACAACGGTATCACCGTCGTGCTTGCCGTTCCAGAACATGCCACCAGCGAGGAACTCGGTGTAAGCCTGGAGTTGGGAACGGAAGAAGTCCTTGCGGGTGTTGTCGCCAAGGTGGTTGAACTCGGTGGCCTGAATGGACCACTCACCGATGAAAGTGGGGTTGGTCGAGTTTGTGTAAGACTTGGCGAGGTAGCAAGCACCGTAGGCGGCATCGTAAGAGTAAGATCCACCGACGAAGAAGTAAATGTGTGTGTCAAACACAATGTGGTCGTCGACGTTTGTCCAGTAAGGGTTCCAGGTTTGGGGACCGATGAAACCGTCAGAGAGGGCGACGGGAAGGGTCTTGGACATCTTGCGGACCTCCTTGAGGGCGGCGGTGTAGTACTTGTTCAGGTATTCAATAGAGTCCTGGGTCTGGCCGAAGAAGTAAAGGGCAGGGAGGGGTTCGTTGATCAGACTCAGAGTGAAGGAACCGCTGTTGGGTTGAGCGAGGATGCTGGCGGTGGCGAGCTTAACCATTTTAATAGTCAAATCGAAAGCGGTCTCGTTGTGCCACCAGTTCAGTTGGCCGGTCTTTCCTTGGTTGTCAAGACCATTTTGGCCACCGGGCATACCGTGAAGATCGACAATGATGTGCATGCTGTGCTTCTCAATGGCGTAGTGAGCGAGCTTGTTCATTGCAGCAACCTGACCACCAGTGTAGTAGTTGTCACCAGCAATGGCGGGGAAGTAAGCCCAGTATCCGATGGGGATACGAAGGGTGTTGACACCATAAGAGGCAAAGAGATCAATGTCCTTCTCGGTAATGTAGGTCTTGTAGCGGTCCTCGAGGAGCTTACCACAAGCCTCTTTACCAAGAATCTGGCAAAAGCTGTCCTCATCAATGGCATCAGGGGCGTTGTTGCGGAAGAAGTCGGGCTGAATATTTTTCTCAAGAACGAGCCAGCCTCCGAGGTTGACACCGTTGGACTTGTAGTTCTTCCAGCCAGGGAAGGTATTCTTGGGGGCACACTCGAACTTGGGGAAGGTCCAAAAGACAACAGCCTTTTTGGCGTTGATGAAGATCTTGGTGGCAATCTTGAGGAAGTTGACAAAAGGACCTCTGCTGACTTGGTGGCTGAACAAGGCCGAAAGGTCTCTCTTGTCGACAACCGAAACCTCGGGAATGTCAGCCATGGAGAGGTCCGAGGGGATGAGATCGGCAATGGACAAGAAATCAGAAGATCCAATAGGGTCGACGACGGTCAGAGCAGAGCTGTCAGCCTTCAAGGGAGTGGTGTCCAAGATGTCGGACGAGACGTCGACAGGAATTGTGACATTGACAGCCGCAGCCTCGGCCACACTCGTAGCCTTGGGAACATCAACAACAGCACTGATGGTGGTCGTAGTGGATTGGACAACATTGCTGGTGCTGAAGCTGGCTTCTTGGGGGTAAGCAGCAGCCAGACCAGAAAGAGCGGCACAGACAGTGAAGACCTTCATGGTGGAGAAGGATGATGGACTGTTAGAAAGTAGAGTGGATGTTGGCTGTGGCCTTTCTCTCAAGATGGGAGAGACTGCATGTTGTATAGTGTTCAAGAACACACCAGCATTCTAGCTCTCAGCCATCCGAGTGCCGACCGTATGAGATATGGCGCTATCATCCTTCAACAAGAATATGTGCCGTAGAACAGTCCTGATGGTCCGTGTATCCCACGTGGAGCCATGACAGTATTGTATCAAATTTGGTCGATGTTTAGATCTGGATCACGTCGTGCTTCATGACATCCGCGCTAGAAGCGTATCCTCCAAGTACCGAAATTCCAGAAAAGATCAACTGCAGGCCCCACTCAAGGAAGAGGAGTTCAGAAGTGTAGTAACTCGTCCTCGAATCCAAAGGTGGTCTTTCGATAGTATAGATCATGATGTAGACGCACTTGGTCCGAAGAGAAGATGACAGCAGTAGTGTACTCCGCCTCTAAAGTTATCTTCGGCAAGATCTGTATGACAGGTCCATTCTCGACTACAGGCTGATCAATCCAGAAATCCTTGCAGCGCATCCGCGCCCCTCATAGCCACGGCAACATGCCAAGGTCTACTCCCTTTCTCCGCACCATGTACACCTCTAACCTTTGCAAGTAATCCCAATCCTCTGTACCAAACCAAACACTCCTTCAACACAGTCTCGGAAGCTCTTTGTGCCAACCAACTCTGCGCTCCCTCTGGAATTTTTGGTTGAACCATTTCCAAGAGATCGATACCGAAAGATGGTAGATTGGATGCTGCGTCTCCGCCTCGTTTGATCAAGAGACCTGATGCGAGAGGTTTGGCGAGGGATGGATTGCGTGTGCAGCTGAATGGCATTAACATGCCCCAAGTCTCATCCATGGTGTCAATGAGAAATGCGTCGGCATCAGGTTGTTGACTTTCTTGAGTCTGTCCTTGAGCTTGAGGGGTTTCTCCTGCCGGCGTACTCGGCGCACCCAACGTTTCTGGGCTCGTAAACGTGGAAGGCTGTGGTGTTGCAGCCGGAGTCATGAACGCATTCTGTGCTGGATCACCGTTGTTGGGACCGCTGATCTGGAGTGAAGGACAGACTTCGACGTCCAGCAAGCCGATACTGTAGTTCTCATCCGGGATTTCTCGCCAAACTCGCTTCTCCCAATCTCGCATGATGCCGACGCGAGCGACAAAGATGCGAAAAGTTGTATTTTTGGCAAAGGCAAGAGTGGTGTCTCGAAGTTCAGTGAGCACAGACTTGCCATCGGTATTGCTGAGACAGTAGGAAGCGGTTTGGTGGTGCTTACCACTGTTGTCGGTCCAGGCAGCACTGAGCCAAGCATTGTCTGCGCTGACCGCATAGCCTACATGAAGTATATGCGCTTCTTCAAGAAGATTGCGAGGGGTGCGATCGCTGAGGGCAAAATTAATCTTGCGACTTGGTGGTGATGCATACGAGATGCTGGGCCACGAATCAAATTGCCATGAAGATTTCAGATCCTTGGCAGAAGGTATTGGTATGCGATCATAGATGAATTTGGCGAGTGAATTGAGCCAGTTTTGGTCAGGAATGATGAGTGAAGTCGGTGATGCAACCTCGTTGATAGGGAGGATCTGCAATACCACGTGAGGCATGTCATCCTGTCCTAGCAGGTATTCCCTGAAGGCTGTCTGAAAACAGCCACAGACATATTTGACCATGGACTCTTCTTGGAAAGGGTTGACGATGTAAATGACAATCGATCTGTCTTCGTCAATCTCGGTATCATTGAGCATCTCCTCGAAAGTCGCACAAGCTGTTTGCAGGCTGTGAAGCACACTCTCGATTGAGGGTTCTCCTTGTGGTCGAAATGGTATCAGCCCATCGACTCTATCTGTGATACCTCCTATCTCATGACTTCCAAGCTTCGCATTCTCGTAAGAGGCTCGAATGTCTTGCAGAAAGTCGGAGACAGTCTCACCAACGACACCACAGTCGGGAAACACGGCAAACGCTATGACGTCTTTCGGTCCTCCAGCAGGTTCAAGACTAAGGGATTCCCAGAACTTCAAAGCAGTAGGCTGCATCTCCCACTCCTCGCCTGATCTGCGAATATGAATTGGCGGTGGTGGAATTGTGATGATGGAATTGGTATTCATTGGCCGACGAGGCACAGGTCGCTGTTGACTTTTGGCTGCCGCGATGATTGCGATTTCAGCATGGTTGGAAGCCATGGTACCCACTTTGGCAAAGTCGCAATCTTGAGCTGATGAAAAGACATGCTTCAGTGCGTCCTGAGCGGCCATGTAAATTGGTGAGCTGACGTTAAGGCTGTCCAAACGATGCGACTGCCTCGAGAATGTACTTTGCTCGGCAACAAGTTGAGCAATGTCAATCAAGTCTTCGGCTTGAATGTCCAAAGCAGCCCAGAAATGTAATTCCTCGTGTTTGGGCAATGCTTTGGAAGGCATACGCCAAAAGATTGAAGCATCACAGAACCGATGCTGCTGTTCAACCTGCCTGTTCTGAGATTCACGTAAGGCGAGTAATTGCTCAAGAAGGGGCCCGGGATCTGCAATGACGCCGTCTTCGGAGATGATGCTTTCAACATCACTCTCTATGACAGATTCAACAGCAGACCTGGATTGATCACCAACGTCAGCAGAGGTGCGTTTTCTTTTGCGGACATCAGCCTGGAGGGATATCATATCAGCTGATTCATCGCTGTCACTGTCAGAGTCGGAGTCTTCAGTTGCATCAGCATCTGATTCTTGGTACGATATCATGTCATCAATCCGAGGAGTTGCAGCGGTCGAACGGCGATGGTAGGGCAAAGACTTCGAGTGTCTCAATCTGGGAGTTTTTGGTGGCAAAGCGATGCTCTTTGATCTCCCACTCGTCTGCACTGCGGGAATAACATTGCCGCCACTGAACTTTCCATCCGACCGGTACTTTGCATCGAAATCTCCAAAATCACTCCTGAAGACAATAGGCTGAAAGTTGCTATCTCTTCGGGTGTTCTGATATCCGACAGGAATGGATGGAGTGAGAAACTTGTGTTTAATCTCCAGCGGACTCAATGGAGGTGTCGAGATGGAGTGATCCGATTGATCTTCGACCTTGACGTCCTCTTCTTCTTCTCCTTCGACCTTGGCAGGAGTTTCTTGAGCATCGTCTTCCAAGTTGAGCTGTTGTGTTTCTGTCGCAGGCGCCACTTGCTGTAAGTGCTCAATCTTGGGTGTTGGGTCTTGTAGTATCGATTCTATCAGAGTTCCAGACACATCTGGAGGGGGGAGGGTGCCAGAGGCGCCCGGATCATCGAAGAAGCTAAAATCGGCATCGGTGACATTAGGGTTTCCAAACATCTCCTCGTCCATCTCGCCAAAGAGATCGTCGGTGCTACCTTTGCGGTAGTGGGTCTCATCGGGAGCAAGATCAGACATATTGCTTTGTTGTCGTGTTGATTGATTGTCATCGGGTTCGGGCATCCCAGGAAGGCTGTCGACTGCCATGACGGTGGCTGCAGATGGCTCTGCACAAACAGCTGTAGGTAGGCCATCCGGAGGGGTTGGGTAGATGCCATTGACACTGACTTGATCCTGGACACTGCGTGAATATACAGGAGAGGCGACTAGAAGCTGTTCCGCAGGGGGTTCATCGGCTTGCGCGGTCACTACGGCAGCCGCGACGACAGCGGCCTCCTTCTCTTTCTCGGCCTGGCGTGCCTGTTTTTCCGTCTCTTCCCGCTCAGCTTGACCCAAGAACCATGATTGGGCAGACTTGAGAGGATTCTGGTAGGGATGTTTAGAGTCAAACCATTTCATGCTGTCAATCTGGTTGATCTCTGGGTTGATTTGAGGATGTGGCATTTCCAGGCAAAGTGATTCGGGCCACAAGCAGGAGACGGAGACGTGGTCGGTAGAATTTGAAGGGTGCAGTCTGACCCTGGTCCAAGGGGTATCACGGTCGTGGGGTATGCTGGCGTGTTGGAGCCTGGAAGCGGCAGATGACTTCCAAGAGTCGTCTTTGGCGCGACGACTCAGACGCGCGCGGGCTTCTCTTCGAGCATGCCACGGACGGGCATCATGTTTGAGTGAAAGAGAGTCAAGCGAAGGGAGAATTGTGGCAGGGGTGCCCGAGGGAGCGAGAATGATGGAAGAAGGCTGCTGGTCGGAAGTGACGGCGACGGCGGCGGTAGGAGAAGAAAAAGTGGTCGAGGAAGCGTGTGGGAGAAGGACGAGGGTGCCTATAGTCGTCATCTGTACACGGACGGATAGGACTTGATGTTGCGACCCTGCTGGCACAATCCAGGTCAAATGGCCCACGCGGACAGCAGCGCACGACTGCTGCAGGGTGATGGACAGAGATGCCTCAATGGCGCTGAGGAACATTGTGAAAATGTGCTGGTTCTGGACGGCGACTTTGGAGTCTGCCATCAGCGGACGCGCAAGGGCGGCAGCCTCGAGTCGCCCTCGCTGGTTTACTGCCGTTGCGTCAGTCGCATTGCGCCTTGTGTTGTTTGTGTGCAGTCATACATTGCCAGCCCAACTCTTTCAGATGTTCTTCTGCTGCGACAAAGCCTCCAAAGACGCAGACCTTCTTCTGCACCACGGCCGACTGCACCAGGACGCCGCGCTGTCGCAAGTCCAACAAAACATGATGGCGCTGTTCCTGGTCTTCCCACTGCGACTTGGCCGGGTCCTGGGTGTCGGTATGGTTATAGATTTGGTAGTCGATGGACGAGTATCCTTCCTGCAGTCGCACGAGTCAGCATTACTGTCGAGTCTTGGGGAAGAGACTTGAGAGTACTGACTACAGCTTGTAGATTTGTAGAACATGACTTGAGAAATTCCATGACATTTCTGCCTCTTTTGACATGAGCGATGCTGTATACGAGATGGCAGGAGAAGATTGATGGGTTGAATGTGTGCCCAACTCAAAGGTGCCGGAAGGTACAGTACCAGGAGGTACAGCAGTAGTAGTGGTGATGATACCCAGATAGGTACTAGGTACTACTAGTACTAGTATATTCACATCACATCTTGGCCATCGCTCGTGGCTTCATCAGCCTTTCACCACCTTTCAGCTCCGTCGCTGTCTTACCTCCTAGCTACTATTGCATGGCCCGCCCACATTATCTCCGTACAACGTCCACCAATTATCAACGTTACCGTGCTCCACTGTGGGGGAGGGTCAATTACGCCTTGTCCACTTCCGCTTTTGTTTGTTCCCACTTTCGCACCTGCATGACACACGCACCCGGCTGCATACCGTCCATCGTCTGAAGACCTGTACATCAGTCTTACCTACCTGTCTTGTCATAACAAACCTCATCCTGAATTCGTGTCGCCTTGTCTGTGTCCAATCGGTCGTCTGCTGTAACCCTTTACTACCCTGATGACAAGTCCGCGGAGCTATGGACGAAAAAAGAGTGCTGCTCATGACAAGCAGCCATATATGTTACAATTACCTGAAATCAATGAGGTAGCAACAACAACACCGCAGTGATGATACTGTCCCTTGTACTTGAACAGAGTCATGTCTTGCACATGGCAAATAGTCGCGTGATTCCAGTCAACATTGTGTACAGCCTTACGCATCAAGTGTCGGATTGGTTGTGCTGAATCTCACATGTCGCAAAACATGAAGTAAGGAATCGGGCGAATTGGTGAGGAAGAAAAGCAAAGTCATGTAATCGTGTATTCATCAGATTGCTCGAGTCGTGCCTGCATTGTCAGATATCGGCCCTTTGTGCCAACGACTTGAGTCATGTACTTCATGTTGTAATGTGGTTCGAAGAGGATGGCCCGCCGTTGAATCTGGCAAGCAGATCATGGTAAGCCTGTCTGAGATAGTCGATCTCGGCGTCTTGTTGGTGTATCCTCTGATGCAGAGCTGCATTCTCTCTTTCGAGCGACTCGAGTCTTGAGATAGCTGGTGTAGTGTCGACGCCAGAACTCTGGTTGGCAATCGCAGGATCAAGAGCCATCACATGAGCATCAGGGTTGTAATTGTTGTTGGACAAAGGGGCAGGGGCCGCGTTTGGTTGTACATGGGGAGGATACCCTTGGTGTTGTGTAGGTGGTGATTGATCTGGCGATGAGATGGGATTTGTTTGGACAGGGTCGAGTGTGTTGGTGTCCTTGGTCTTGTGTCTCTTCAGACACTCTGGATTCATTTCGCGGGCGATTTGGAAGACTCGGTCTCTGTGAGTGAGTCGATCAGCAAAGGGCAAGCGAAGAGTGAGTAGGTGGGTGCGACAAACTCACCTGCCGACAATATTCTTTTCTGGATATTTCTGGCGCAGGTAGGCGTAGAGGTTGTTGCGACTGAGCCTCTTGACACGGTCGTCCTCGTACTCTTTGGCCAAGATGTCGCGGATAGCCTGCTCGTGAGTCTCTTCCTGACCGGGAAGAATGCGTTTGTAGAAGCCCATCTCTTTTCTCAATCTCCGTAGTGTGTGAAAGCCAATCTGATGGCCGGCTTCATTGAGCAGCTCACATATTTGCTCGTCGGTGAGCATGGCTTCATGGAACAACGTCTTGAGTTTGTCCATGACAACATCCTTGTCTTTGAGGCGAATCTGGATGTGGACGCCCCATCGCGAGAGATTGCGTTCGATGGTGCGCTTCTGGACGGTGATGTTGTGTTGATCCTTCATAAACTCGACGACAGTGCCGAGCTTGTGCTTGTCGACGGTGATCCATTGGATGATCTGATCGCGATGGGGTTCGAGAGGGATGGTCGGACGAGGCATGGCGGCAGCGATGGCAGTCGAGATGCAGACGATGATTTCATAGGCAGGCAGGCAGGCAGGCAGACAGACAGAATCACATGTTATTGCGGAAGACGAGGAGTCGGTCACAATAATATGGTTATGGCGTGGTTGCCTGTTCAGCCTCGAAAGTCTCGTGCCTGGCACCTGCCTGCCGTTTGGAAGATCAGCAACCTTGCGGCTCTGCGGGGGACGTGGCCAAAGCGCTTTCTCACGGAGCGGCGATTTGCAAAGTCCAAAGTCCGACGGGTGCTCAGAAAAAAGTGAAAGTCGGCAGGCGCGGATCAATAATTACTACCCAAATCATCATCACCAACCCATCTTTTCCTTGCCTTTGTTGTCGCCAGGCAGGATGAAGCTCAGCAATCCTTCGGCGGTGCCCGTGTATACCATCTCTGGTTCATCAACAGCACGGCCTCTCCCAGAATGGCTTGCGCGACAGAGAAAGAGGAGTTTGAAGCAAGACCCGGAATGGGCCAACCGTGTCGAGCTGTTGCAGGATTTCGAGTTCGAGGAGGCCTCGCAGTGTGTGAGGGTCAGCGAGGATGGAGAATGGGTCATGAGTACCGGTACGTCGACAATCTTGAGGACATGGAGATACGAGGAAGATGAAGAGAATGACGAAGACGAAGGAAATGCACAAGAGGAACAAGAGACTGACATCTTCCAGGCACATACAAACCACAGATGCACGTCCACTACCTGCCGCATCTGTCGCTGTCCTTTGCCCGCCACACCGACTCACTCAACCAAACCTTCCTCCTCCTCTCGGGCGACTATGGCAAATCTCTGCACCTGCAACAAGACCGCTCCATCGAGTTCCACACCCCGGGTGGCATGCACTACCGCGCACGCATTCCTCGCTATGGCCGTGACCTCAAGTACAACAAACGCGCCGCCGAGGCTCTTATCCCTGCCGCCGGTGTCAATCAGGACGGCATGGGAGAAGTCTATCGTCTGAACCTCGAGTTGGGAAGATTCATGAAGGGCTACGACGTCGATGTGGGCGGCGACGACATGACAAGCATGGGAGGAGGCGCCTTGCAGGGTGGCATCAACACAGGCTGCGTCAACACGGCCGCCATTGCCGAAGACTCTCACAACTTGCTGGCTTTCGGCACTTCGATCGGCACCGTCGAGTTCTGGGACGGACGCTCACGCAGTCGCGTGGGTCTGTTGTCAGCACCTCCAGGGACCGACGAGCGTCCGCAGATGACAGCCCTCGACTTCCACCGCTCCGGCCTCAATCTCGCTACCGGCGACTCCAACGGCATCGTCCGCGTCTACGATCTGCGTTCGCCTGTGCCGCTCCTCACCAAAGACCAAGGCTACGGCTTCCCCATCCAAACCCTCAAATATCTCTCGCCCACCTCGACCCAAGTCCAGTCAGAAAAGATCATGTCGGCCGACAAGCGCATCATCAAGATCTGGGAAGCAAACAACGGCGACCCTTGGACTTCAGTCGAACCCGCAGTCGATCTCAACCACGTCGAATGGGTCAAGGACTCTGGTATGCTCCTCACTGCCAACGAGGGCCGCCAACAGCATTCCTTCTTCATCCCCCAGCTCGGCCCCGCTCCCAAGTGGTGCTCGTTCCTCGACAACCTCGTCGAAGAAATGGCCGAAGACGGCCAAGACCCTTCCTCGTTCACCGCCAATGCCGACACTGGCGCCGTCTACGACAACTTCAAATTCCTCACCACCCAACAGCTCCGCGAACTCAACCTCGATCATCTCGTCGGGACGACCTCTCTCCTCCGCCCGTATATGCACGGTTACTTTGTCGCCCAGAAACTCTACGAGCAGGCCCGCCTCATCAGCAACCCCGACATGTTCGAAGAACAACGCGCCAAGTCCATTGCCGAAAAGATCAACAAGGAACGCGAGTCTCGCATCCGTGGAAACAAGGCCGTCAAGGTCAAGGTCAACAGGAGGTTGGCAGAGAAGATGGCCGCAAGAGAAGAAGCAAACGAGCGTCGCAAGGCAAAGCGTGTCCTCAAACAAGGAGGAGACGAGCCCCAACCAGGAGCCGAAGACGACGACGAGGACGAAGATATGGAACAAGCAGAGAAGCCAGCCAGAGGTGTCCTCGCCGATCCCCGTTTCCAGTCTCTCTTCCAAGACGAAGACTTCGAGATCGACGAGAACTCTCGGGAATTCGCCCTTCACAATCCTTCTACCGTGCCGACAGCTTCCAGCAACAGCGACCGAAAACGCCGTCTTACCGCAGTCGAAGAAGAAGCCCTCCAAGAAACCCGCGACTCCTCAGACTCAGACTCCGCAAGCGAAGAAGAGGAAGACGACGCGGCAGCCCAGCGTCAACAAAGAGGTGTCACCAAGCGCAACGACCGCGGCGACGTCGAAACAAATGACAAGAACCGCATCTCCTCGACAAACTACAAGAAGTCCGGTCACAAGTCCAAGCAACCGCAAATGCAAGTCTCGTCTTCGGCAGCCAAGAATAAGAATGCCACTTCTGCAAGAAAAGATCGTTCATTCGGTTCTCTGGCTCAAGGTCTCAAGGATCAACCCAGGAGCAACATCAGACAGGGCGGCGTTGTCGGTGAGAAGGAGGTCACATTTGTGCCGTCAAAGGTGCAAAAGAGACCGCAAAGGAGGAGAGAAGACTTTGGTGGTGCCGACACCGGTGATGACAACGGAAGGAGGGTGCCCAGAGGCAAGGAGAGGAGAAGTGCCAGTGGAAACGTGTTTAGAAAGATGTGATGAATTTCCTGGATATAGAAAAGTTTATATACCCAATTGTTTTGCGAATATCAAAGCATATACATTCTCCTGGAACAGTGTTTGGAGTATCGTGTCCAAGTTGTCTTTGTGCGTCCTTTTAATCATGTCGTCGGAGAAGGCATTTGGTCTATGAAGCATTGAGCGATCGATAGGCACAAAATTGTTGAAGTGACTGAAATTGTTTCACTGTTCGAGTACGTAAAGCCACGCCTTGTGCTTTGTTTCCTCGCCCTGTCGATCATTAAAACATTCATCAAAGTCCCGAATACTTTTTCTCTTGTATACCAACAAGTTCACCTTCAAATCATTCTCGAAGAATTGTTTGATCGATCATCATTTAATGCTCGCATATTCTTGCCCTCCTTCAGGCAATGTGGTTCATATGGCGCCGCCAACAATTCCCATTCATTCGGAGGTCGTCCCGCCCTTCTCCCAACCGTTTAGCCCGCTACGTCAGCCCTTGGTTTATCTGTCAAAACCCACTCCACTCCACATCCTCCCCACGGGCCTTGTGTCTTCTTGGGAGACGAAAAAACAGGGTTGCGGAGCCAGCCACTGTTGTTGTTTACGACACGTTGTTCTGACGTGGGAATATAAGTTGCGTAGCCTGTAAAATCATATAAGGAACAAGCTATATTCCCTTGCCGTAAGTTTATTCCTTTCTTCCCTCTTTCTTTGTTCCCTACTCTACAATTGTTCATTCTTCCTGCTCTCTTGCCTCTCCAAGTATCGCTATAATGGGTGAAGACAACAAGACCCCCGAAAACTACACCCTCCTCCAAGGTTTCGAGTGGAATGTTCCTGCTGATGGAAAACACTATCAACGTCTGAAGGACGCCATACCTGCACTTAAGAACATTGGTATTTCCAATGTCTGGCTTCCTCCTGGTTGCAAGGCCAGCAGTCCCAACGTAAACAACCTTCTCCCTTTTATTCGCTTCTAGAAAGACCAGGAACTCATAGAAAGTTGATATCAGGGTAACGGCTATGACGTCTACGACCTTTACGATCTGGGCGAGTTCGACCAAAAGGGCGGCAAAGCAACTAAATGGGGAACCAAGGACGAGCTTCTCGAACTCTCAAGGACCGCCAAAGATGCCGGTGTTGGACTAATCTGGGACGCCGTACTCAATCACAAAGCTGCTGCCGACAAGAAAGAAAAAGTCAAGGTTGTCGAGGTAGATCAAAACGGTATATCCTCACTCTAATCCCTCTCCTCTCCATCGAGACAAACCTCATCTCTCTAACACAAATCTTTCTTTCCCGCCTACAGACCGCAACAAAACCATCAGCGACGCCTACGAAATAAAAGCCTGGCTAGGTTTCGACTTCCCCGGTCGAGGAGACAAATACTCGTCTCAGAAATACCACTGGTACCATTTTAGCGGCACAGACTACGACGCCGAGAACGACCGCAATGCCATCTTCAAGATCCAAGGTGAAAACAAAGGCTGGTCTTCAACCGTCGACGATGAGGGCGGAAATGCAGACTTCCTTATGTTTGCGGATCTGAGCTACGATCACCCCGAGGTCTGCGAAGATGTAACCAACTGGGGCAAATGGATTGTCAAGGAAGTTGGATTGAAGGGTTTCAGACTTGACGCTGTTCAGCATTTCTCGCAGAGATTTACGAAGGAATGGATTGAGGCGTTGAGGAAAGAACACGGTGATTTGTTCTACGTGGGAGAGTTTTGGACTGGCAACGTGGAGGACTTGAAGAATTGGGTTGAGCAGATGGATCGGTTGTTCTCGCTCTACGACTCGCCTTTGCTGAACAACTTCTCGAACATCAGCAAGAGCGAAGCTGCGGATCTGAGAAAAGTGTTTGACGGCACTTTGGTCAAGGACATGCCCGTCAACGCTGTTGTAAGTTTATTACTCTCTCCCCCCCTCTTCTTCTTTCTTACTGTCCTCTCGACCCCATCCCTCCACCATCTCTCGAGAATGCAGAAACTGACTATGATGGTGCAAAAAGACCGTCGTTCAAAATCACGACACCCAACCCGGCCAAACCGTCGAAACACCCGTGGAAGGCTTCTTCAAACCCCTGGCCTACACTCTAATCCTCCTTCGTCAAGACGGCTACCCTTCAATCTTCTATGGCGACCTCTACGGCACAAAACACGAAGATAACCCGGAACCTCCTTCCTGCGGCAACAAACTCGCCGACATGATCCTAGCACGAAAACTCTTCGCATACGGCGATCAGGACGATTACTTTGACGATGCCAACTGTGTTGGTTGGGTGAGAAGAGGTACCGAAGATAGAAAGGATGGTTGTGCTGTGGTGATGAGCAATACCGGTCCGGCGGAGAAACAAATGTTTGTGGGCAAGGAACATGCTGGTGAGAGGTGGACTGATTTGTTAGGGTGGGAACAAGGAGAGGTGAAGATTGATGGCGAGGGTAATGGGTTGTTCAAGTGTCCTGGCACTAGTGTTGCCATTTGGACCAACAAGGATGCTGAGGGCAGGAAACAATTCCCTGTGGAGTTTGATTGTGATATTTATGGGGAGGGTAAGAAGGAGTAGGTTGGTTGATTCAGAAATTTTTACATTTGGGTATTCTGTGTTAGATGTTCTGTAGATACGATGGATCACTTCAGCTTATTACATGTGTTTGTCCCCACTCGACTGACCTCTTCACAGTAGTCATTATTTCTCTGTATAGGCATAGTTCGCTCGGATCCAATCAAACCATATCCATTAAGAGCCTCACACAATCTGCCATCGTGGGGGCTATCAATGGACATCCTCACAACAGTGTCCGTCTTTGTATACTCGCATGTCAGATTGACTCATCTCCATTCATAGAAACCAAGATTATTAGGGGAGGCTCTTCTGAAAGCCCAAACTCGTACCACCTATATCGGACTCTCAACGGACATGCTCTAAGCGGTGTCCGTCTCTCTGTATGTCCATAGTCAAATCAATACATCTACAACCACAGGAATCAAGACTACTCAAGGAGATGTCCCTCGAGAGCCACAATCTAAACCACTGTTTCTGCACGCCTATGGTTTTTATGATAGCATCGTTGTCAAGGAGACATCCCTCTTGAATCTTGATACTCTCGTGCTAATCAATGCTGAATCTCATGTTAGAATCTTCTTCTTGCGCTCTATTGGTTCATTCCCTGCTTGCTTACTATCATCACATAAGTCACCAAAGAAAGACAAAATCAAATTCCAAGAGTTCTCCTATGATCGAAAAGATTCATGAACAATTGCCTTTCCTCCCATAGTAGTACTAACTTCTCTCATACTTTGGTTCCCTCAACATACTACTAAAGTCACCATACTCCGTGCATACCTTTCCTACGATTTCGAACCCGAAATTGAGGTAAAAGAGAAGTGCGTCAGGAGATGCCATAACAAAACACTTCAGATTATGCTGATCAGCAATTTCAAGCCCCCAGCGTAGAAGCATTGTTCCCACTCCTTTTCTTTGATACTCTGGTGCTATCGATATAGTATTGAGTCCTAGAAACTCCAAGAAACACGGGTCAAAGATGGAATTATAATTAAAAAAAAATGCAAAGGGAAAGAATCATGAAGGCGAGTGCTTACTCAAGATATCCTTTTGTCGATCAAGCAACATCACCCTTTGACGTTCTTCTCTCAGACGCTTCGAAACTCGATTCCAGGCTTCGAAATCCAAGCCTGCGGGATTCCAGGACTCACGCTTGTGAATCGAGATGACGTTCTGCTTGATCTCGGTCGGTTTACCGTTAGGTTCGAGAGTCCAGACCGCAACTCCGACGAAACTCGAGCCGTATGTTACTTTCCGGAAATGGGAGTGGCATGACTTGTTCTCCAAGCTTTCCCTCAGGCCTTCGATTGTCCATCTGATCTCTTCTTCTTCTTCTTCCTCTTCTTTGTCGGAATACTTCGAGTTTGCTCTTGGAAACATGATTTTCCGTAGAGAGTCATGTCGCATTGCGGGGAATTGGCATTGACGGATCAATGGATCGATATCTTCGATACCGATGTCAGACAGTCGATATTGCATATTCGTTGGACAGTCAAGATGTTCCAAGGCAAAATTTTTGTCAGAAACCTGAGATTATCGTAGGGCAAATTGTACTGATGGTTTTGTTGGTAGAAGTCGAGGTATGTTCACGCGAAGGACTTTTTTTTGTTAGTAAACAGGTGTATGCGGCGTTGTCACACAAACATATGCTGCCAGCTATCGCATTTCGGGGTGTTTTTTTTCCCACGTTCAGGCTAGGTTTTGCACGACTTCGACGAAGGTACTAGGGACTCCTCTCTTAGCAAACATGGCTGCTTTAGAATTGGGTTATGAAACGCTTGGAGGTATGGTTCTGTGACTTGAGTGGAAAAGATAACGAACACCCAGTCCATTGACACGTATGTAAACCGCACATCTGTCAGTGGATGTGGCGTCGATCCCTACTCTCGAGCGGAAGTGGAGGACTCAAGGAGCGTTATCGAAACTGTGCGGAGCCTCATAACGGTTTCATGGCTTCGCCTGGTGTGGACCGGTAGGACATCTTCTGGTAGTGTGGACGATCAACAACACAAACGTTCGATTCCGGTAGTCCAGATTATTATCATTCGTTCGACTTACGAGGCGGAATCTGTCTGACTTATGAGGCAGATGGACATTACTACTCAGTAGGATATGTATATATATATGCACTTCCCTGCACTACCTGGTGTCAGAGTACAATCTTTTCTTCGAACAATTCTTCCTCGGCATCATGCACTCCCTTCTAAAGACGACTCTCTATTTCTTTGTCACGTTTATTGCCTTTGCAAATGCTACAGTCGACTATTTCATTGTGAAAGATTTCTACGATGTCGACGTCTACGCTGTGAAGCACCTCTTCTTTTTCAACATAGAAGATCCCAATACAGACAACCAGACTAAGTGCGCAGTTAGCCTACCAAAGACCGAGGTTGCAGCAGTGCCTTCCACCTGGGTATGTCATACTGTCTGATCTTCCTTATAAGAAAGCTCACTAATGTTACTGTAGAACAAATGTGACGATCCTACATTTACTTGGAAATTCGACAGCTATCTGTTTGACACAGTCATCGAACTCAAGCATCAATATAGAGACAACGGCAAACCTTGTATCAAGAGCAACGGGCCTAGCTGTACGACTTCGCGGGGTTACCTTGTTCTCCCTTTCGACTCCGTCAGCAGTCATGATAACTCGGTAGAGCAAACCAACCTCTACGCTGGCCCATTCAATGCGACCATCTTCTCTACCTGTCACGCAGGATGCTACCTTACATCTGACGCCAACTGAGATGCTTACAACTGGAATCTTTTCTTTTGGACGAACAAACCCCCTTGGTGCTCCAAGGATAAAGCGGAACAAAGCAGCTGAATGGAGTGCGCAAATTGGCTTCTATCAAGTGTACTAGAGGATTTCCTTCTTATTTATTTTCCTCTCTTATATAATAAGACGACACAGTAGGAGAGCAATCGACAGTCACAGCAATTATAAATGATTCAATACTATAAAAAGTTATAGATACAAAAACAGACTAGTAAAGAAGTATTTTAATATCTTTATTACTAATATTAGACCGCTAGTATTGCATGTTGTTGTGAAGTGAAATATACTGCAAGAATGAGTTCTTAAGAGAAGTTCTTTCTGCTAGAAAACTGAGGTCGCTTATCGATTGGCTGCATTCGATGGTGGGCAGGAAGAGGCAGGTGTTTACGCGAGGACTTTTGTGTCAGTAAACAAGTCTATCCCACAACAATGTAGAAATGAGAGTCCTGACTTTGTCCGCAGAACGAACATCTGTCTTCACAAAACAGAAAGGCTGAAAAATGAATCGTTCGAGTCTGAAATGATAAACAATTGATTCGTGGTCATTACGCCATGCCTGCGAAACTACATCTAGTCCCGCAGTATGTATATATGTACATATACAGATATCTCTCTCAAGAACCCTGACTTTGTAGAGACACTCAAAGCAGGTACCTGAAGCCGGGGCTGAGTCCTGGAGCGGGTCCTCTCTGTACGACCTCCATGTGATCGACATTGTTCTTCTCGTCCATGGCCAGGTTGATCTGCTCGACTTCGGCGGCCTCGAGTTTTCTGTTCTCGCGGACGAGGCAGAAGCGCAGGAGGGTTGCGAGCAAGATTGAGGCAAACACGAAGACAGCTGTTGGGTTTTTCGTTAGTCATGTTCCTGTCTGAATCATGAAGATGGACAATCAAAAACTTACTGTTTGCCTCCATGGCTGGAAGGTAACGAGGGCCGTCTTTCTTCTCGTATAAGAATGGTGAGTAGATTTGTGCAAAGTTGCCGACCATCTGTTTTCGATCGTGTCAGTGAAACTTCTCGGAATCATGGAATCAGAAGCACGGGATCACATACATTTGTCAAGGCCAGCGCAGCGGCTCTCTTCTCCATGGGATGGGGCAAAGTAGCAGAAACCCAAGCGACGGCAACGTTGAAACCACCGTAGACACCACCGAGCATTAGGAACAGGGAAACGTATCGGGGAGCAAGGCCAGTCGTGGCAGCTGCGATGATGTAACCGAGCATGCCGAAAGCGAGAGGGATGACGAGATGGGCATATCTTTCTTGGAAACGATCACTGCTGATGGAGATGGCCATGGCGCAACAGGCAGCAAAGACGTATGGTGGGGCGACGAGGAGGAGAGAATTGATCTTGTTGTATCCAAAAGTCTTGACCAGAGTTGGGATGAAAGAGGTGACAGCTGCGGCGCTAGTCTTGGTAATGATAATACCACTGGTACATTGTCAGCAACTGATTTCTCCATGACAAGTGAGGGAATTGCAACACATACGCAAGGATCCAGACTTTGTAGTCCATCACGGCCATCTTGATTCCACCGAGGATAGAGCCTTTCTCTTCGTCGTTGTTGCCATTACGGTCACGGAGTCTGTAAGTTGCAATGGCTTTTTCCTCTGCGGAGAGCCATCTGGTGGTTCCAGGGAAATCGGGGAGAATAAACCTTGGAGAGAGTCAGTCATGCTCATTGATCACAACTTGGAAAGTCTGAGGTGTCACTTACATGCAAAGAAGAGCAAAGGCCGCAGTCACACAACCTTCGATGATGAAAAGCCATCTCCAAGATTCCAGCCCCTTTGCGCCGTCCAGACCGTATTGGACACCGGCTCCGACGAGACCTCCAAACCCACCGGAAAGAAGACTACCGGTGTAAAGGATGGCAGTGCGTGTGGCCAGTTCTCTTCGTGTGTACCAACTAGACAATAAGAACAAGGCACCTGGGAAGTATGGTCTGGAAACGTTAGAATGACCTTGATTAGAAGAGGCGTGAGGTTACTCACGCTTCCATGAAACCGAGGAAGAAACGGGACACGACCAAGCCATTGAAGTCGTGGACCAATGCCGTGCAGGCCGAGACCAGACCCCAGAGAGCCATGCAGACAGGGAGATAGATACTCGGGCGGACTCGGGTGATGAGCATGTTGGAAGGAATCTGAAGGGCAATGTAACCGGCAAAGAGGACTGAGATAGCCGTGTTGAACTGATCTCCCACCAGACCAAGATCTTTCTCAAGGCCTTGGATTCTGGCATTGGGAAGAGCGTTGCGGTCGAGGTAGCTGAAGTAACTTAGTCCTGTCCTCGGTCCACTCAATCGACCGACTCACTTTAGAATGATCATGCCAAAGAGACATGGCATAAGACGAAGATCAATCTTGCGAACGAGGGCCTTCTCCTTTTGGGCAAGTTCGGAGGCATCACCCTCGAAACCTGGAATGTCGATGCGGTCGTCCATGGTTCCTAGGTCTGCACGAGTCATGATTGAAGTAGAAGAGGTATACGAGAGATGGAAGATGGTATCAATGGATTGGCAGATGCTGACTGGAGGAAACACTGACCAAACAGCAGAAGAGATGCACTTATATATTGCTCAACCCCTCGTGCAGCACCCCGTGGGGACCATCCGGGGTTTGTGGCACGGTCAACTTTTGTGTGGAGTCCCCACCACGTTTTGATATGGTTCTGGAGTTGTTTTGGCAGAGATTCGGTCAACTTCCGTGATTTTCGGTCAACTTCCGAGCTCTCGACCAATCAGATGCCACGCTGTCTTAGTGATGCATCCCAGCATACAGCTTGTTGACTGCTTAGCCGAACATTATCAGGAGCTTGTGGTAATGCTTGAGCGCCACTCGGGCAACGTCGTCCGTTGCTATCCATCTGCCGACCTGGTCCTTGGAATCATCAGGCAAGACGCGGAGTCCGGAGAGGTCATGATATGCGGAGACGACAGACTCAGTGCCGGATGGATTGGAGATTTACTCTCTCAACAGTCCGCACTTTTGATAGCTTGTATCTTGGCCAGAAGAAGAATAACTGTTGGCTTTCCATGGAGGTCGTAGAAGGATAGGAAGAGAGATCACCAAAAGCCTGGCCGGTCGAGTCTTCTTGGCAGCACCTAAGTAGTTGCCATCTTGTTTGTGTCCAAGGCCGGTGATACCGATGCTGTGCATCGATAGATTATACATTTTGATGAGCGCAAGAGCTCCGTTCATTCATGGCTGATTGAGCAAACAAAATGTAAAATCGATAGCTGCACTGAGATTGAGGTGTAGGCTTGAACATGTTTCATTGTGAGCCAAGATTTGGAGGTCGAGGTGAATTGAACATATTTTCCGGATTCTAGTACGAATGTCTTGTATTTGACCACTGTAATCATGGATCAGGTCATAGGCACTTGTACCCGCTTGATGCGATATCTCAGGGCACCTCAAGTCATGAATTGGTCAAGTTATCTCGTTAAGATGGATTTCACCTTCGGTGATCAGGCCGACCCTGGCGTGGAGATGATGTTCGCTCTAGAATCTTATCTTATCAGCAAGATTCCTCGCGCGGGCTACCCCTTCTGCAGTGCCGAGCATTCCAGGCGACTAAGCACGTGACAACTCCGACTTTTTACCACGACAATACTTCTGATCATATTCTCCACCTCTACATAGACTGGAAATCATATCCAGATCCAGCTCAGAAAAGAAACACGAGTAGAACCAAGCATCCTCAAGCATATGGCTCTGCTTCCAACGACCGAGAGCTGTCGGTCATCCCAAAGGTGGTTGCAAAATCAGGACTCGGGAATAAGATCGGGGCTGTGAACAAATACTGCCAAGCAGAACCAAGGCTACCTAGTCCGATCGAGAAATCCTTATAGGCCGCAGAGACCTGTCATTCTCCATTCTATCATCCTTATAGCGACCGGTGAAGCCTTCTCGCTCAGAGCTGGTCAGACTGTTGGTATCCCCTGCGTAATGAAAGGTCAGCTTGGTCCCCGCGCCTTGTCAATATCCTTGGCACACGTGAACTCACCAATTATAAGTGCACTATCTTGATCCTTCTGTTATAACCTTCCTCGTGATGCCTGTCAATCATTCCTTATGACTGGGTTAACTAGGGATGACGTACGTATCTTCTCATCAGACATGGAATATATAGAGAATCATCGAGTTGGCGAGGTTCTACACAATTCATCGGTCAACAAGACACAATCATGCTCTCGTCTTCTACTACTACTAGTACATCCTTGATCTTACTTCTTACTTCTGCGATTGTCAGCGGCAAAGGACATGCAGCTCGTGAGCCTTCACTTCCAGTCTGTCAGAGCTTCGACTTGATATCGAATGAGACAGAGCCAGTCATAGCTGAGAACTCCATCATATCCACTGGCGTCGTTTGCAATGTCAGCGGAAGCAACTTCTCCACATCGTGCGACGTACTCAGTGGGGGTTGGCCTACCGTCGGAAATGTACTGATGCGAATGAATGGAACGCAAATTGATTCTGGTGCACACGAAGTTGGGTATGGCATATACAGCTCCACTGGCGATGTGAGGGCCGTGGATGAAATCCAGACTCTCGCCGTGTTCAATGAAACAGTCACCTTCAAAAACAACACAAGTGGATGGGGTGAGTAATATGGAGATCAATCTCGCTGTACAGCCGTTGCGATTACTTTTGCTGATTGCGCTCGAATCTTAGTCGAATTCACACCGATTTACCGTTGCATTACTGGTCTCATTCAAGGCTGTCCGTCCGGCTTTGAAATTTTCAATGGAACTGAAGTCAGCCTCTGCTATCCGGAGTATACTGACAGATTTGTGTCGTTCCAAACCGTGCCAGGACATTACGAAAATATCAGTGTTCTCGCTGGCAATCGATCGATAAGAGAGACGAGCTTGATCGGAGCCTCGAATTTGAGGCAAAATCCTAGCAACAAACCTCCTTATGGTCTTGTGTCCAGTGGGGCGGTCGAAGGACTGATAAGGATACAGATTACTGCAGCTGTCAGCCTGATGGTGGTGTGGTGTGGGTTCTGGATGTGGTGAAGAGAGTTTGAGGTGTCGGTGAAAGATTGCTGGTGAACTTTCGTTGTTGCTATGGGATATGTTCCGATCTTCTCCTCAGAGATGGATTCTTTATACAATTGAGGATACAGTTTCATGCTTGTACATGATCATTTCGCACCTTTCCTACCTCTTCTTGACCAGATCATTCTACCATTCTGTGGTGCAACCAGCGAAACATAATATGCCGATAATGTAAAAGAGCTAGAGCTGATTGTCCAGTCCAAGAAGGTAGGCAAAATTCAAGAATGGCGGCGCGAAAGAAATAGCTTTATTGCTGGTCTAGTTGCTGAGGAAGGCGATTTGGGAGATGCGGCTCTGTATGTAGCAGAGATTACAGCAATCTATAATCGAACAAGCATTTTGGTCATTGGACGTAAGCATCGGATGGATCATCAAGGAGATTAATTATTAATTAAATTATCACTATGAATCGGATCTCGGTGATCCGGAGACGTGGACCCGATTGATAGTTGTGGAGAGAAGGCGCTAGTTGGACAAAAGCGGTTAGCAAACTCCAACGGGGCAGGCGATATGTTTCTGAAAAGTGGAAGCTGGGCATGCGACCAAGATTTCTAGCCTCCGGAGCATCCGTTTTCCGCTGGCTTTGAGTCTAGAGTGCTTAGTACGGACAGTTTCGTTAGGGCAGATGATGAAAAAGACGATGACGGGAGAGAAAGGGACAAGGGAGAGGGGGCTCTCTGCTTCGGAAGCATGATAATAGTGGACCAACGATGTGGGCTCCAATTTCTCAAACTCCAAAGCGTTGCATGTGCTTCCTGTACATGTCTTTCTTTGTTTGTTTGACCTGTCCCTCATTCACCATACCTGCCTCATCCTCTGTCCCTGACCATCTCAAGTCTTGCAGTACTATTGCTACCTCCAATGGCGTCTCCTCCAGCGACACAATCGCCTGACTTGGGGAAACCGCAGTTTGATTCGCATCAATGGGCCGAGCCAGTTGTAAGTGAGCACGTGTGGTCGATGTTTGGAACAGAACAGGAAGGAATGACTGACATTGGTGTGTGTTTCCCAGTTTGTCGTGACCATCATGGTCGGCTCGTTGATCATCAATCGCCGCAAGAACTTCAGCATCTTCGGACGAGACTCGTCGTCGTCGTCGTCGTCGTCGTCACTGCCGCAGTCGCCGTCAAGCGAGACCCGATCGATGCTGTCGGACATTGAGGATGCCTCTCATACACACCTGGCCGACCTTCCCTCGCAGAAGCGCAACTGCTGCGGCGTCAGCTTCTCTACCCCCGATACCTCGCGTTTCGCCAAGTACTACCACAGCAGGGTGCTGCAAAAGTTCCCCTTCCTCGTTGAAATGTTCTACTGGGTGCTCAACTATGTCGCCTACTCGATGACCAAGAACATTGCCGCGGCTCAATTTGCAGGGAAAGAGGGAGTGACGGAACTGGCACAAGCGCACGGCATCTCCATCCTCGACTTTGAACAGAACTCGCCCTTCTCATTCTTTTTCCCCATTACCGAAGTCGCCTTTCAGTCCTTTTTCACCACCGGTCATCCCGTCGCTCTGACCTTTTTCAATCGCATCTACTCGCTCGTCCACATTCCCGGCACCGTCACGTACGCTCCTTCCTCAATCTGCCTTTCCTTCCTTCCTGTTCTGTCTTGCTGACACGACTCTCCTCGCAGCTTTCTCTCGTGGTACTACTACGCTGCTCCTAACCACCCGACGTACGCCGTTGCCCGCCGCACAATGACGCTCGGCAACTTTGCCGCCTTCTTCATCTTCTGTTTCTACCCCTGTATGCCCCCGCGCCTCCTCCCCAAGGAGTATGGCTTCCACGACACGGTCCGTCAAGACAACGCCGAAAGCGTCTGGGTGGGAGACGGCAAGAACGTAAACCAATTGGCCGCAATGCCCAGTCTCCACTTCACCTACGCCTTTGTCATTGGCTGCACCTTCATCTACCACTCCGGTCTCTTCGACCGCAGATTCAAGGGCGCCAGGACTCTCGGTTCTACGCTCCAAGGATACTTGTGGGCCATTGCCGGTGTCTTGTACCCTCTCCTGGTCCTTTCCGTCATTGTCGCAACTGCAAACCACTACTACCTCGATGCATGCGTTGCTCTCATCACCACGACACTCGCCTTCTTTGCAAACAGGATATGGATGGTCTTCCTGCCCGCCGAGGACATGCTGCTCTACATTCTGAGACTGGCAAAGCCTGTACCCACGACGGGAGATCGCTTGATCAAGAAGAACCAGAAGCTACGGCTGGAAGACGACTATCGTTACGAGGCTGTCTAGAAATGCTGCCATTCTGCATCTACCACATTCCTCTAACATGTCCCATTCTTGTAGTACCCCCCATTTGCATACAGACGTAAATATCCAATCAACGATACCACATCAAGCTTTTTCCCGAATTTATCCTAGTATCAGAGCTTTACGACTACTTTCGTAGCACTGACGCCCTTTCTCACAAGATCAATCCCCTTTTGAACGGATTCCAGGCCGTCACCTACTATGAAAGCATCCGGCTTCGGCTTCAGTGAACCCTCTTCCAGAGCCGTGGCCATCCATCTGTGCACAACATGATATACTTCGCTCGTATGCAAAGCCGGGATGCTCACTAGGAAATAGTTAGCTTCGGTCAGGAGAAGCTTCCTGGAGGAACTCACATCGTTGCGCCTCAACACCTTGTGCCAATTCGATTTGTGGTGGTGTCAAGACAGTGACCACTTTGCTTCCACCGACCTTTGCCAGAATATCTGCACAACTGGTGATAGTCCTTTCCTCCGAAACACAATCCAAAGCGCCAACAACAGTCTTTCCTTTCAAAGCTTCGACGATTTTCCCTTCCACATCTTCCTCGGTGTAATCAAACACCTTCTCAGCCCCCAGTTCCAAACACAAGTTATGGTTCCTCCGACTCGCCGTAGTCCAAACCTCATAGCCCGCTGCTCTGGCTAATTGGATACCACAACATCCAACACTGGAGCTACCACCCCAAATCAGTACAGCCCCCTCCTCTGCCATCCCTCCAGTCACATGTCCTTCGAGTCCTGCAACAGACAAAGCAAGCCTATCCGCAACAAACAGTCCAGCCATGGCAGTGTCACAACCCAAGGGCAACACAACCGCTTCGTCAAACGCCATCTTCTCCGGCACACACGTAACACAATTTTCCGGCAACAACACGAATTCCTGGAAGGCGGACATGGCGGGGTTTCGATTTGGCACACCGGGTGCATTTGCCATGACTTTTTGTCCCACTTTCAGGTCCACAACATCTGCACCGGTAGCGACTATGATACCACAAACATCTGCGCCGAGAATTGTTGGATAGGAGAGCGCATTGCCGCCGATTGGGGGATTGTCATCTTGGATGCGGAACTCAAGCGGATTTATCGCAAGTGCTTTCGCTTGGACCAAAACGTCTTTGGCGCTGGGGACCGGATATGGAGCAGGTCTTATCACAAGAGAGGAGGCTTTAGGCGAATCAATGTAGGCCGCATTGTTGGATGGCATGGTTCACTGTGTATTTGGTAGATTCTTGTTTACTGTCGAGGTTGTGAAGTCCAGGGTGTGGTATCTGAGGAGAGCTCGGAGGTGATGTGCTGAAGGATCTCGGCTCCTCCGCCAATGAGAGGAAGCAGAATCATACCTAGTCGTGGACCAAAGATATGAGAATCTTTCGACCAACGCTCAGCGGAAATCCACGAACAACTTGCAAAAAATGCTATCAATGTGAGGAGGCCTCTTGCAAATGTGTTTTCAAGGCCATGTGATTGAGGGTCCGAACCAGATACAGCGTTCAAACGCAGCCATCATGAATTCGAGCATCTCTCAAAAGCAAAAGCACCTAGCTTTTGCATACGGATACTGCCAATCTATCCTTATGGTTCACCGTGCTTGGGCATCTCCATTCGCAGTAGTAGGTTGCTCAAATCCATGAAGGCCAATCACGAAACGACTGTATCTGTGCACTACAGCACCTCTTTCCTCTCCAGACGCCGGAGCTTCGACAACATCAACCCCACCTTTGAACCTTTGAATGTATAATATACATCTCAGCCGGCGATAAGCACTAACGAACGATAATCTTCAATTCCCAAATCTAGATTGAGACTTTCAGCTTCACAAGTTCACACCCCAGTCTCCCAACCTTCTTCTCAGCCTCATAACCAAATTCAATGCTTTTATTGGTTTATCTCAAGGATCTTCCGCTGCGGCTGAAGATACATCATGCAAGAACATTGGTATCTCGCTGCTGCTGAACATTGTAAACATCATGTCTGGAAGCTGCTGTTACACGGCTATACAGGAACGCCGCTGGATTAGTAAGTAGGTAGGTACGAGATCAAACTCATACAAAACTCGTCGGCACAGCACAACGCCCTTATATCTCTCTCATATAATCACTGGTAGAAAACGTCACAAAGCCATTTCGCTTTGGAAACAATCACGAAAGCGACAGTCTTTGTCTTATCAACGAGCGATTTATCGTTGACCATATTGTTCTTCAACATTTGTATAGCGGGACCAAGTATCTATAATGGCCGCCTTGCCTAACTTGCTACTTCAAGCACGACTGACAGGCTTGGGGTACAGATCAAATGCCATACTAGCAGAACCAGCACTCAAACCATAAGCCGATCCAACCTCACGAGGATCAGGACCGATAAAGTTGCTAGGGAAACCGATATCCAAAGGCTTGACATTTTCGAGCTCTTCGATCTGAGCATCGGTCAACTTGATGGTCAAAGCCTTGATGTTGTCCTTGAGGTGTTCGACTTTGCGGCCACCGACGATGGGGAAGACGTTTGTCGTCTTGGCCATGACATAGGCAAGGGCAATAGCAGTGATGGAGACATTGTGCTCGTTGGCGACCTTTTCGAGAGCAGCGCTGTATTTGGCTTCCTCTTCGGATTGGTCACCGCTGAAGATGCTGCGGAGACCTTCGCCATTCTTCTTGCGTTCTTCGATTTGGGCCTTGGTTTGGAACTTGCCGCCACCAAGGACGTCCCATGGTGCGAGAGCCATGCCGAAATGACGGGCCATGGGGATGATTTCGCGCTCAAAGTCACGGAGCATGATGTTCCATCTTCCCTGATAGATTGTGAAGGGAGTCTTGCCGTGGGCCTTGGCGTAATAGTTTGCGGCCGAGACGACCCAGGCGGGAGTGTCGGAAATACCGAGGTAGAGGACTTTGCCTTGCTCGACGAGCATGTGCAGACTGTCCATGACTTCCTCGATTGAGGTCATGTGGTCCCACCAGTGGAGGTAGAGGATATCGATGAAGTCGGTCTGCAACTTCTTGAGAGAGTCGCGGACACTCATGTGCAGACTTCTTCTGTGGTTGCCGCAGTGGTTAGCGGCTTTTCCTTTGCCCAGGTTGTAGGCCTGGTAGTCTGTGGTGAACTTTGTGGCAATGACCATTTGGTCTCTGTTGCCGCGTTCGGCCATCCACTCTCCGATCCATTGCTCGGATTGCTCGTTTTGGTAGTTGTTGGCAGTGTCGATAAAGTTGCCTCCTGCAGCAAAAAAGGCATCGAGAAGCTCAAACGACTTCTTCTTGTCCATACTTCCCATGAATGATGACCAAGCGTCTCCGATGGACATGGCACCGAGCTGAAGAGGAGAGACGCGAATACCTGCAGTGGAAGACAGGATGCGCAGTCTTCCGAGCTCAGTCTCGGGCTCGGGAGCAGGCTTGAACATTTCACTCATGATTGCTGTGTGAAGATCGGGGTAATTGATTGAATGTGCAGACTGTGAGGTGTGGACGTCAGAATGGATTGTAACTGAATGATCAGGGAAACGCAAAGGACGGTTGTCTGGCAGTATTTAAGTTGTACTCATTCAGCCCCTCCACCCCCAACTGTCCGGATGTCAAGCAGCTCTAAACTCCGGAGAAAACGTCATGTTTACTAACTCCGTGCATCGTTTATATCGCCTTAACCACGTCTCATCAGGTGTCTGTTTGCTGTCTTGTCATCTTGTCAGACGGACTTACTGTAAGTGTGTCAGACCACGGAGATGCAAGGCTGCAACTTGGATAAAACCGACCTCGTTCTTGTCTCTCACTTCCGATCATCATTATCAGGTATACGATGCGTGACGGAGCAACTCTAACTCCGTTCCTTGGCATCTTGAGTCCGAAATCACTCACACTTTTGGTTTCTTGTTTCTCCACTGCCATTAATCACCGTCGATCCGAGCAATAATGGATTACTCAATCAACTGACAAATTCGTATGTTCAATCGCCTTTCCCTTGCTAGCGACGTATGAGAGAAGAATAGCTAGGTACCTAGGCGCAACATGCCCACCTTGATGGTTCGGGACTTTAGCTATCCGGAGCTATGACCATAAACAACTCGGGCTTTTTTTTTGCCCACTTAACTCGCTGGGTAAACAAAGAAAATACCATCATTGCATCGTTTGTGATAACGTTCAAAACACTTCCAATAACTGATACTATCCCCTCCACTTTCGAAACTATCTCTTTCCAGAATGTCATCAAATTCCGCCTCCGCAATGCAGGACGTATATCCTAACGCTAGCACCTCCCTCCCGATCCTCGAGACCGAAGACGACATGAATCATTTCATCGACTGTCACCTGAACACTTTCCTGGATCCTCTGGATCAAGGCTATGCTTTGTTCCAAGAGACTGAACCCGATCAAGCTGTTCCTGTCGCTTTGGCTGGATTGGAATTGATCAAGTTGTTGAAGAGTAGGATGGAGGAGTTGGAGACAGAACTCGGTGGTCAAGAGATGGTATAAGAAAAGGGACATGCATATATGTGTGCTGGAGAAATATAGAGTACGGTCAGACTGCTCAAGCTATTCCATGGAGACAACAACCCACTGGCTCTGTGGCATCTTTCGAAGCATCCAGCATGCGACATAACGTGCACTTGGAGACTCATGCGACATATGACGGAACGGCTTTCCTGCAACAAAGAGCTTGTGCATTGGAAAAGACCCTCGCATGTGACTCTACTGGTGCAAGCTAGTCTGAGACGGATGCCATCTAGAACGGAGACCAGAAATCGATCGCCCTTTTAGGTCCACGACGGTAGATTTTTCAATTGCAGCATGTTCAGTCAGAAAGGAAAATCAAGAAGATCAGTACATAGGCAGGCTGCTCCTTGCCACAGCTTGTTGAGTCGAGTACCAGCTTGTGATTCTCGCACGTCGACCGATTGAATGACCTGTCGTTATCGGCGGAGGTCAACTTGGAGGTATCATTCACAGCATCTGGCAAGCATCGCCCCGTCCGGCAAAGCCACACTCCCTTTCCTCTAGCTTTCGTTTGAGCATCAGATCAAACTTGTGACAATATCTAAACCTTCCAAATAGAGTCACGAGTCTTCGACAACTACCTTGTTATCATTCGACATTGTGAGATAAGCCGGCCGACCAACACAAGAGCGACAAAAAGGGCGCTCAGTCAAAGTGAGTAAGATATCCTCCATCAGTTCGGTATTGGCACGCGCTACTTCCCCAGTCGAAGTCACAAATTGTTCGACCGCTACTCTTGATTCAGCCGTTCAGGACGAGCGTGTGTACGATATTGCCAGATCACAAGTCCCGGAATAGTAAGATATCAGCCTGTGAGGCCATTTTCGTCTTCAGACTCCATATTGAGCGGCTTCTACTTGGGAGCAAATCGAAGCTTTTATGTCGTCAAGTCAAGAATTCTAGTTGGTGTGAATGGTGACTCTTCGTTTTTGAGCCGACCAGAGAGGATGCCGATACTTGCAGTTGTACCCGTGAACATAGACCGAGGAGCGACGGAAGCCTGCGAAAGCCACAAGAAAGCACAATACTGAGGCATGGTTACCGCAATTTAGTAGCCCCTGACGTGCATGGAGTCAAGCTCAAGGTTGGGCTTTAGAAGTATGATCCGATTGTCGATTCGAGACTTTGATCTCGTGAGCAGAGTACTCGCACGTTTCGAGTAAAGGAAAGTCTGAGAACCTCAGTGTAATCTCACTGACTGCTACCAATGTAATGCCCTTGTTTGATGGAACCTTGGTCTCGGAGTCACAAGCGACGCCAACAAACCTGTTCAAAACCCTGCTTCAGGATCTGGATGGACAGGAAAGTTGCGCTGGGACTAGTCCTACCGTAACCTCTTCTGTTTGAACTCTGTTCTTCTATGCCATGTTCTAATGTTTGTCATTTGATCTATTGTAATCACAATCTTCCTGTTTCCATTCCTTATGATGCCTCTTTTCACGAGACATAAGATCAGCCTCTGACACATATCTAGCGAAAACGTCCTGGATGATGACCATTCGTCACTAGCTTTGTTAGGTTCCATGTGATGATGTGTTTCCAATGGCATCACTGTTGAAGTAGAAGAGCGTTGGTGTCCTAAAACTCACATTACCTTGTATAATATTCCAATCCGCCGCTTCTCCTTTTCTTCTTCACGGCCTCAAACACGTTATGTCGTATTAGACTTACGATAGAGGAAAAGCTTGTGAATACACCTCAGAATTGAGACACAATTCTACCTCATTGAAGCTGGAGAACGAGATGACAATCGTTGATCCATCAGAGAAGTTTGTTTTCTACTTTGTCTGTCTTCTGTATCATATCTCTCCTTAGGTACAGGGATTCGTTGAGAAACGGAGATGGGTTGAGATAGAACAAGTTACCATCAATGATCCGACAGATCAACAACAGTAGAGCCGACAGAGTATCCTAGATAATAGACCAGACAACTAGGAATCGGGTATATGACAACATAGACTGGATGCAGATACTTAGTTCTAGATGAAGGAGACAAAGAGGATAGTGTACATATTTTCTTGATGATCATGTGTAGAATATACTACAAGCGACAGTAACAACATACATACAAAAGACACTGATAGATTCTTCTCCCATCCTTCAACCAGCTAATCCTTACCATCCCGAGCTTCTTTTGGAGTTTGCCCACCTTCCGCCCATGCCCGAGATGAAATGCGTTTGTATTGAGAGAATGGCCTCCCATAGATGGTGCGTCGATCAACAGCAGACTGAGTACAGCACGGTGCCGCTACCTTTCTTTGAAGTCGTTTGTTTGACAACATGAATTGCCATGCCTCGCGATGTCCTCATGCGGCGAGGACTCTGGGCAATGCTTCCAGTTGCGTAGCAAGTCGATGTGATCCACCAAGTTGACGTAGTCATAAGTCGAGATTTGTGATCAAAGGCAGTGTACCGTAAACCTGCGAAGTATCAGCTCATACTCTGAACAATATACAGTGTTACTCCTTACTGGATTCTTAGGACAGGACTTCTGCGTTTGCTCGAAGCCATCTCTACATGAAACCTTTTATCGTTGTTGCATTCAACATCACTTCCCTGGCAGGGACACCATGTGATCCGGGCAGGATATAGTTGTGTGTGGTGATGTGCCTGTGGTATAGGGATGTTTCTCAGTCTTTTTGAAATGCCAAAAGAATTCCTCCAACTGCTGGGTCGACAACTCTGAAGCATCACCGAGAATTGCATTGGCCATGAACATGGGCAACTTCCGTTCTGGCAATATGTAGACTTTTGTGGCTGCACTCTCTTCATCCTCTCGCATCGCTGTCAGAACACTTGCTTGATTGCCATCTTCGGGAGTGACCCTGGTTTGACGAAAGGCAGCCATGATTCGTCCTCGAACCCTGATTCCAGACCGTGAGTGGTTGAAAGCTAGTCCGATGTTGAGTTGAAAAAATCCAGCTACAGAGAGACCAATACATCATTACGAGGATAACGGGCTTGCTTGCGTCTACAAAGTCTGTATCGGTTGCTCGTTGAAAGAACTGAGTTTTCCATCCTAAATTTGTCATCAGAGTCCTTCGTGGAGTGGCGCAACAAGAACGTAAGCTGCAGTATGTTGAGCCTTCGCGTCCGAATCGAGCTCTTTGCTGCGGGATCAACCACTTGGTGTGGAAATAGATGAAGTTGGAAGTCAATCGTGAAGGATGTATCGGTGTTCCACCCTGTCATGTCCTTAGCTGCAATGCGTGCGCCCATGAGTAGTGACATCTAAGCGAGGAAGCGTGTGGTAGCTTGTCAGGCCATTGCAAAGTGCCTCGGAGCCGAGCAAGGTTGGGTGATTTGAAGAGAATGTGGGTGTGTAAGCGAATGTGTGAGTGATTGAGTGAGTACTGGGTGAGATGGAAGTCATTCTGCCATTGCGTGTATAAACTTCGATAGAGCCTGTTACAAGTTACTTGTACTGTAGATGTACAAAAACTGTTCCTGGATTCTGCCAGCGTCATCGCATGTTCTTGCTCGTACTCATGTTGGTACTAGAGGTATCGAGGTATCCTTGTTGCTTTTAGACCCTGGAGTGCATTTGATCGCGGGGTCTAACGGACCTGCCGTGGCCCGTCAACCTTAAAGACTAGCGCTGCCACGCTGTATACTTAGATACCTGGATACATGAGGTCTTATCAGAGATATCTTCCCGCGTGGGAAGGTTTGTCTGTGCCATGAAATCAAACCGCCTTTGGTCTCTTTGGGAATGTCGAGACACGATTTGGGAATACATTCCGTCCCGTGTCCACCATCATCGAGCCCTGCAAGATCTGGACGCATGCGTCGTTGGACGAACACAATTCTTGATCTCGAATGATGCATGAAATCTGTCCAACCTATGTCCCAATCGGGGTTGATCCGGAGAGCCTAAAGGCCAAGTGGCTACCCAGCTGAGTATTGTGGACCTGGTCCTGTGGTACGAGACCCAGAGGCCATTTCGGCAAGAGATAATGGTATCCAACTGAGGTCGCCGCCGAGGTGACGAGGATATTCATATGGCTCTAATTGTGGTGAGACAGCTGCAGAAAGAGTGTGAGGCGTTGCAAAAAGTTCAGCTGCAAGTCCATTGGTGAGTTACGATCTAGTAAGGTCAGAAAGTTCTTGCACCGCAATCATAGGAACGCATCGGAAAAACAACAATTTCCGATGAATGAGCATCACTGGGTCGGAACAGAGTAGAATCATGCAACGGCAGATACTGAAAGACAAGACACTAAGAACAAGACAACTTGATCTATTTGATACCGTTCTTCACCATCCGCTGGAAACACTACTCATATGCAGTATGAACCCCTGAGACCTCATATCCACATCCACTAAGTTGGTAGTATCATGCTCGTAGTTGGACCTGCTTGCCTCGATGACTTTGGATTAATGGCAAGCGATAAGTTCGTCTAAGGAAAGCTGGAACGAACGATTCTTGTAAGGAGTGAGAGAATCTCTTTATATGAGAATACACCAGAGTTTGTGAAACTGTGAACTATAGTATCCTTATTTTCTGCGGATATGATAGTGGCAGCGAGAAGGTCGTGCAGGATGGTATCTCTGTCTAAAACATCCACAATGTTCTCGTACTTGGCAGTCTGAGTTACGAATTTGCGCGCGTGTATCTCACCAGGGATAGGCACGCGAAGTCGCAGGCAGAGGAAGTCCCTATAGTTATAATAGCCTCTGAAGCTATAGGGAAAAATAGAGATAGACGGCTTGAAGTACTTGTATATGATGTCAGGCTGAGCATGATACAGACATGTTGCAAAATCTGGAGATCTTTGAAAGCAACACGCGGTGCTATCTTTACACGCTTGATGCGGCGGATACCTTAACACAAATTCCATAAAGGACAGACCAGACATGTCTGCGATGTGGAATCTCATAATGAGGTTGCTACGTTGGTCTCTGCATACCTCGACTTGGTCATTCTCGGCAATCCTTACACTTCATTCGATAATCTCCAATGGTACAACGTTCAAAGTGGGAATCGAACATCCAAGGATTAAAGTTATGTTGTGAATGGGGTCAACTTATGGTAGCCCAGTTGGGAGCAAAAGACCTCTTTTCGAAATGGATTGAGGTTCGTTACGTGTTAGTGTAAAGAGTATGAGTTTCACTTGCGAGGGAAGTATGAGAGTAGAATCCAGCTTTTTCCCTTGCCAGCCATGCGGTGTGATGGATGAAACAGACACCAAGGGACAAGAGTTACAAGTCGAGATACATGTGTTTCCTCCAGATCATGGATAGTATCAATGCTATCCATCTAAAATTATGTACTAGGTCAGTTCCTCCATGGCTCAAGAATATGATTGGGACAAATTCTTCATAACAACAAGGATAGGACGCGGGCAGCGTAGATAACGACTTTTCTTGGTAGTCTAGAAGCCTAGAGGTAAGGGTTTTGTTATTAGGCGGAAGACGGCCCCTGGCTGTGAGCATGGCCGCCAGGGGCAGCGAACTTACATAAAACAGGGGATGACCTTGGCGATACGCTCAGCGTCGGACAGGTTCTGCAACCAACTTCTCCTTTACGAAACACCCCTTTACCATTCACACTGCGAGCAATAGGGGAATGAAACAATGGTCGACTCAACAAGCAAAGATACAAATATCATACAGACGTCGCCATCAGACACAGATGTGAGACAAACACATTCCTTACCATTCACTGTATACATTTTCTTTACGTCTTTCTTTGAGCGCATATCCGATTCCATACATTCTTTATACCCTCAAGGTCTGAATATACCTCCTTATATCCACAAAACCATTGTGTCTCTCTGCCTCGTTATGCTACTACTTATCCTCTTGGTTTTGGTCATTGTTCCTGCGGTTCTCTCCTCTCCGCACATCAAGCAAAAATCTGTTACCTTGCCTGACCTCGACACATATATACGACAAAATGGTACTAAATGGCATCTTGAGTACGTTGGCGATATCCGTTTCACAGGTCCAATGGGAAAACACGCTCTCGGTGGCGACAAATGCCGCTCAAGTTTCCTAGGCGGCCGGCACATATGGAACTGTGGTGATATGATGTGCAGCGGAGGCCTGGAGACATGCGGCTTCAGTATGGGTCCCGCCTTTTATGGAACCAAGGATGTGCTAGTCATCAATGCATCGGCACATTCTAATGTCATGAGCTTTGATTTTGCTTTGCCATGGCATGGGGATCCAAAACCTGTTCCACCTCAATCACAGTATGGCATGGACACTTCGAATGTGGTTCCGATCAACGACACGACTGGAATCGCCTATGTTTGGGAGATCACTCGTGGAGGACCAGATGGGTCCTTTGTCAATCAAGGCGCCGGTGTCGTCGCTGTGACCCTTGGCCCAACCCAGCCTATCGCCACAAGAGTTGGTCCACTACTTACAGGACCAAGCTCAGTAGCTCTAGGTCTTCTAGCCATCCTTCGAGATCGCCAGTACATCTACAATTACAATCAGCAAGGGCCATTCGGGAACATACTTGTGGGGCGGGTCAAAGCAAGTAACGCTGCGTTTGATGCAAGCAAATACGAATATCTCGTCTTCCCTCCCGATAACAAGACGGCCCCAACTTGGGTACATGGCATTCCGGCTGCTCGAGATGCGGCCAGGTATGGCATGCGCACTGCCGAATCAAATGGACGGTTCGCTTGTTCTCCGTACGGCGACGTGATCTGGAGCAAATATTTCTCCAGGTACATGCTCATGTGTAATCTCTACCTCGACTATACCTTTTTCTATCTGGCTAAAAACCCATGGGGACCTTGGAGCCGCGGTTACCCAATTCACGCAGACGGTGCGGGATGGCTCGGCTACGGTGTAAATGCACACCCAAGATGGTCGAAAGAAAACGAGCTATACTTCTCGCAAGGTCCGAACGGACCATTCAACATGTTCAAGCTCACATTCAAATACTAGTTCTTCTTCGATTCGACAATAGACGGGTTGCGTGGTCGGTTATTGTCGCAGCTGAACGAGCCAGTGGCCTCGAGAGACCTGGAGTCGGTGACGCGAACTAACTGCGCCGTGGGCTAGACTCTGTAAACATGGAGATTGGCATACATTTCACGCTCCCGAGATGCTGAGGAACATGCGGTGGACCTTGCAAGGATAGACCTCGCGTCCGGTCAGAGTTGTGCACAATGGTGGAGGTGGTGAAAGACTGAAAGTTCATCGCTGGGCCCAGAAAAGAGCTGGGATTGGCAGAAACTGTGTTAGAAACAATGGTATCGACAGAGAACTCGTGATACACAGTGACCAGCCCAAGCCACAAGACGGCAAGCAAATTAGTCTACCACCTCAGTGAAGCCTGCATGTTAGACGCGGGTTCGCGCTGTCAAAACTGGGGTGTTTGAGTCTGGAGCTGTAGCGGCACGGCTGCAGCTTGGAGCCACGATGTGGCGTAACGAAACACGCCGTGCGAAAACCCACTACAACTGGGCTTTTTTGTATCTTGTACCATTCATGAGATGGTTCCTTGCTTATCATACAACAGTCTGGTGCTGCAAAGTCTGATTACTCATTCTGTCGGTACGCCTTTGTAACTCAGCTTTGTACAGCCATGAGTGTCAGCTTGCACCTAAACCTTGACCATCATCCTTGTTTGAAAGATGATGATTAAGTCCAAAATATTCCCCATCCGCTTTGGATCATTACGCCTCAGACTCTCGCAGATTCTCTTGCAGATGCTCCGTTTGTTTGACGATGCTGTTGTCACGCTCGAAAAGACGCACCAATTTGGGCGTGATATCTATTATAGTCGGGTCTCTATTCCTTTTATCCATCACCATCGCCTCATCGGCCAATATTCGACAAGTATTCCAAGCTGCAAATGGAAGAGGGCTTCTTGTAAAAACTCCAAGCACAATTGCATCGTCGGAATCAGCAGAACATGATGAATCAGGCGCTTATCTCGATTCCATCTACGGTCAAGACTTCCTTGAAGACGAGACCAGCCCAAAATCTAACAATTCCGTCGTCGGAACTGTCGATAATGTAAACATTACAAGTTCTAAGACAGACGAAACCGACGAGCAGGACGACGAATATGACCCTCTTCCTGACGGTATCGACTACCGCGAGATATTTTCTTTGACAACGACAGACCGCAAGTTCATCTCCATCTTCACAGGCGGCATACCTGTGTACAACCTCAATATTATACCACATCCCACTGAGCATGAACAGTGGATAGTTGTGGCTCAACGTGAGCAGAGCCAGGAAGAGATAAACGTGTCACAACAGATGACTTGCAGTGTTGGGCTTCTGAATGGGGTCATGGTTTGCACCGCCGAACCGACCGTTCTGCCTGTTGAGCCCTCGATTCCAGGTCGATGTACAGGCGACCTTGCCTACTTCAACTTCCGCTCGGGGCCACGCGATGCACGCATGTTCTACGGTCCAGACGCCCCATATGTAGTGTATGGCTCGCAATCGGCTTACACCTGTCTGGGTATCTGGCTGGAGGATGCACGAATGCTACTCAAAGAGTTCCACTCTGAGAGTGTCCTACCCACTCTGTTTACGCACGCTACAGAAGTACAAAGACCTCCACCTATCAAAGGCGTAGAGAAGAACTTCTTCCTCTTCTGGGACAATGAGGGTAAAGCCTATGTACACCACGATATTTTTCCACGCAGAGTCTTCGCGCAGATGTCCTTTGATGGTTCTGTCGGTCCAGACCTTGCTCTACACAGCGCTAGCAAAGACGACGTCTGCTTGACAATGTACATGCCGACATTGACCCCTACGGAAGAGTCGATCCACCAAGCTACGAATTCTCTTTCCATAACCATGTGTAAACGCAGAGACCCGGGTTGCACGCCAAGTAGTTCAAACACGTTCATCTTCACCATCTTCCAGCACAAGTCATACCATAATTGGCATGGAATTTACGAGCCCTATGTCATGATGTTCCAACGAGACGCGCCGTTTGCGATACATGCAATCTCTCAGCGACCTCTATGGATTCATGGGCGAGCTGCCTTGACGAAAGAGACGCATTCACTACTTTACGAAGATGGTAAGGAGATCCCTCAAGGACATACTGAGATGTTCTATGTGACAAGCATTAGCTGGAAGACCCATGGACAGAAATACCATGGTTATCTGGATGATCCATTATTCCTGGCATTTGGCATCGAAGACACCAGGGCAGGGCTTATTGATGTCTTGGCCGAAGACTTGTTCCAGGATCTGGGATACTGTCCGTAGATAGAAGACATCAATAGAGGGAAGCAAGGGTACTCTTGAGATGAGGACTAGCAGAAAACCCTTCTGGACCATCTTGTCATCCCACTTTTCCAGAATGGGGTAGAAGTGTTGCAGAAAAACTGTACATGCGAACATCGAAGCTGTCCTAGACGAGCTCCACAACATCCAAATCAATTTTCACTGCTTCAACAAGTCATACAGCCAATTCTGTTTCTCAGATATTGCATTTCTCGCAAGAACTTAGACATGACCATCAGAAAAAGATTGGACTCATCGTGCTTCGACATATGATGCTAGAGTCCTGTGAGTACAATCCTTAGATGGTCGATCGCCTGAACACGCTTGATAGAGAAGAAGGACACCGCAGCAGACTGAGTAAATATTTCAGCATGCATGAACAGTGATCGACAAGATAGAAAACTGATGGATGTACCCTTGTACTTACCATTCCATGTAACCTTTGATATGTATGTGCTGTTTTCACTCGCAGGCAACAGTTCTTGTCATACAGTCGGTCCTTCAGGACCACTATTCAATAACCCCAAGATCACAGGCGTGTCGTTAGTATTGATTCATGGAGTACAAGAACGGGATGCGCATCTAGATACTAAGTCTAGTACGCGAGTTACTGAGGTAGGGTAGCTCAGGTGCCTGCACGCATATTAACACGGCATGTATATCTGTGCAGGACGCAGACAGCTCGAGCTGAATGCAGATGTCTAGTGAGCACCTGACAAAAAGATACAGCTTTCTGCCCAGCGTCTATGGTAAGCGAGCCACGATGTACGTGCGGGCTATACTATAGCTCAGGTTAAACGACGATTCTAGTTCGCAGCGCCGTCGAATCTCTGATCAAGGCCCAGCCTGACAGATCACACATCATATATTTACTTTATTGCTTCCTTTGCATGTATGAAGGTATCTAAGTACTGGATCTCTTGTCTTGCCGATCTCTGACGAGACGCCGGTTTGTGGCGCAGACGCCACCACTAGCTTAAACTGGATATAAGCTTCGATCAGCCTGCAAGATGATTTAAGCTTAGATTGCAAGTAAATATGTAGTCAACTACCTTAGTGGAACGAAGACGATAAGATTACTGGATAAAGACAGTGCGGAAGCAAGTGCCGCGTCCAACAATCATATCGCAAGCCCTGGAGTCAGCCCTGCCACAAGTTCTGCTTTTGCAGTGTCAATATCTGATCGATCTGAGTCTCTAGCCATGATGGGGGCGGCAGGATTGTCTTCAGGCTTGGATTCGTGGACCTCGGTCATGGGACTATCTTCCGGTGTCGAGATCACTAGCTGCGAAGCCTCTGTCTGATAGTCCGAAATCAAGTCAAATGCTAAAGGTGCCACAGCCTCACCCTCGTCCAGTTGCGCTCTAGGAGCTTCTAGAGATGGTAAGTCTGGTACCAGTGGCGCTATGGCTTCGCCTTGATTGGAGTCAACGGCAGGAGCTTCCATAGATGGCGCTCCGAGAAGTTCCTCTGCCATCGGAAGTGGAGACAGAGGGGTGTGCTCAAGGCGAGGTACATTCTGTTCAACGTGGCCTGGCGATGGTCCGAGATCGACAGCGTCCTCGCTATCCTTGACAGTTGGTTCAGAAATTTCCGGTGCTTTTCTTTCCCTGATGTTGATGATTTTCAGACGTTCCGCTTCCGGGAGGGCATCGAAAAAGGCTGTATTGGCGTCCCATAACTTGACGCATTCCAATTCCCAATTGCACTTTTCGACTTCGCCATAGACTGGGTGTTTAAAGCGCGGGTGATTCGAAGGCCATGATGAGGCATGGAAGTGATGCTTTACCATTGCACCTTTACCTTTGTGATTCCCAGAATCAGAATGGCCCGTTCCAGCGGCAAAGGCTTCAACAGTAAGAACCAGGACACCACCAACGAGTCTGGCCTCAGTGAGATCATGGAATCTATCCCAAGTCACTGTATGGCCCACAGTCTTTGACATCTCTGCAAGGATTGCAGCTGTGAAAGCCGAGGGGCCAGTCCCGCTCAGCACCTCATTGAAGTCGAGGTGTAGATCGGAGATTGGTTTACCCTGTTTGAGTGATAGTTCGTGAAGCCATTTCATGATGTTCTCGATCAATCTCATCATAACAGGCAGCCTAGGCTTGCACATGAATGTCCATTGACAAAAAGATTGCGCCTTGGATCCCAGCACTGGATGCCCGGCGAAATCAGGCTCATCAACCTCGATCCCTATCACCATGTCCACATCGGCTTCATCATATGCCTTGGGGATGAACTTTTTGATTGGTCTGATGGCTTCGACGTCGATATCGGCGTAGACTCCGCCTTCGACGTACATGATAAGATATCGTAGCAGATCGGATTTGATAATCTTCGCATTGAGCGATTTGTAGATGTTGACTATGTCAGGTCTGTTCAGGCCTGCTGGTCCAAAATGATGTTCGACATAAATGTCGGCGTTGTCGTCGGTCAAGACCTCGTATCGATGGCCGGGATTTTTGACAGTCCATGTTCTCGCTCGCTCAATATCTCTGGTTTCGAATCTTGTTGGATCCACCTTCCAGGATTGCCAGATCTTGCGAGGGAACTTTTCGCTCTCGATAATGAGTTCTGGAGGCTCATATGCGAGTTTGTTGAGTGAGACGCAAAGAATGCTACAAATGAGGCATAGCACAACAAGCTGTTGCACTTGTCTTGCGAAGAAGGCTCGCAGCGATGAATCGCGAGATGGAGATAGGCCTCTCATGTTGCAAAGAATGAAGTGTGATTATAGGGAGAAAACATGGAAGAACGAGCAAAAAATGGTAGGTTTTGTTCTGGTCGCGGAAAGTGGTGAAGATCGGGAACTCATGAGAAATGGACCATATACATAGTGACATAGAACCACCCGAGGTAGAGGTCAGGTAGTAGGAAACCAATCGAGCTTGAGTGTAAATAAGCTCATAGCTGCCTCTCATCTGTCATGCCCCGCTGCTGTACCTCCATCACCTCAGCTTGTTCCTAGAGCCGTTCAGACAATTCTGATAGTATGTATAGAAAGAAAAAGATACTTCAGGTCTGCTTTCACAGCATTGGGCCTTATCCAGACCTGGTGAGGTACCTTGGAATACATGCAGTAAGATGTACGTATTGATTCGAGCCTAGGTTCCGAGCAACACTGGATCGACAGGGCAAATTTATCGTTCATGACTGCCGCGTGCAACCTAGTACGAAGTACGAATCTATCATGGTACATCCTGCTTATGTACCTATGACATATCTTGTGATAAACCGTGGATGGATATGATGTTGAGTGAGTTTGAACTAACCTGACAGAATCTGGATTGAGGTGCAGTTCCACCGAATAGTAGACCATACTTCTCGAACGCTCGCATGAGCTGAGGCAACCTTATTCTTGCTTCGACGGCTATACTCAGCTTCATGCGGCCAGACCCAAACAGCTCCCTGTCTCAAGCGTTATCGAGCCTTTCCGCTTGCTGCGGCTGATACCCAGCAGTGTCCTGCAGCTCCTTCATACCAGACAGCACTCTGTCGTAGTAAGCTATTCCGTCTTTGCAAGCGATATTGAGTTGTGGCTAGCTGCCTCTCTCATCCAGACCGTTCGTGCTGGAGAAAACCACGAATGTACCAGTTGAGATGTAGCTGCGAGAACGGAGTCCAGCATGCTACTTGCGGTTCGAAACTTCAAGCTTAGGAAACTGTATCAGATCTTCCAACAAGCTGATTGACGGTAGCATGGATGTGACCTGCTTGACAAAAGGGCCCAGCATTGATAGCCGTCTGCATCTCCCTTTACCTCTCCATCTCTACCTCACAAATTCCTTGTATACTTTGCTGGGATCAAAATCGCTATCATGTCTAGATCTCCACGCAACATTATGTCTGCGGAAGAAGATCTTCGAGAACTCGAAGCAATGCTGGGTGACCGCAGCTCTCAAGTCAGCACTGCGGTAGCAACACCATTCACTACTCTATCTCCGGGAGCAGTGTCGCCTTGCAGGGAAAAAATTGCACCAAAGCGTACCCTGCATCCCACGGCGTATCTTGATGGTCTTCGTGGCTTCGCAGCACTTCTCGTCTTCAGTCTCCATCATCAAGTCTGGGGCCACTCTGGTACTGGTGGAGAGTTCATCCTTGAGAATGCATTTGGTTGGGACGGAAAATATCACCTGATCTGCTTCCCTGGCATTCGTATTCTCTTCTCCGGAGGCCACCTTGCCGTGGCTGTCTTCTTCGTTATATCTGGCTACGTCTTGTCTGCAAAACCTCTTAGTTTCATACAAGCAGGCGATACTGTCAGAATGGCTGAGAATCTGTCATCTGCATTATTCCGCAGATGGATTCGTCTCTATATCCCTGTCATCGGAACAACCTTTGCATGGATGACTTGCTGGCACATGTTTGGGATCAGATCTGGTAATCCCATCGCCCAGTTGCCGGAATCAAATTATTTCGGCGAGATCTGGAAATGGTATTGCGACTTCAAAAATTACAGTTTTGTATTCCAAGGTGAACCTTGGAATGCTTACAACGACCATACTTGGTCAATACCAATGGAATTCAGAGGGTCGCTAGTTGTCTACACTTCCCTATTGGCATTCTCAGGCTGCGGCAGGAACGCTCGCCTTCTTTGTGAAACCCTTCTGATCTATTACTTCCTATACGTCGCGGATGCCTGGTACTGTGGCCTCTTTACTGCAGGAATGCTCTTGTGCGACCTTGATTTGCTTGCGAGCCGTGGGCAGCTACCTCGAAGACTTCATCAGATGGGGACACACAAGATTGGAATATCCTATCTACTCTTCTTTGTGGCCCTCTACCTTGGTGGAGTTCCATCTATTTCAAACGATATTCAACATCTTAGAGAATCTCCAGGATGGTACTATCTATCTTTCTTGAAGCCACAGGCATTCTGGGATTTCAGATGGTTCTTCCGCTTCTGGGCAGCAGTTTTCGTCGTCGCATCAGTACCACACATCAAGTGGCTGAAGAAGTTCTTGGAATCATCATTCTGCCAATATCTCGGTCGGGTGTCTTTTGGTTTCTACCTCGTTCATGGCCCTGTACTCTGGACTTTGGGTGATAGACTCTATGCGGCCAGTGGACGCATTCGAGAGGGGCATATCGGTATTGTACCTAACTGGATCAACCTTATGCCCTTGCCGAGTGTTGGACCTTTTGGCCTTGAGATCAACTATCTCGTTCCCCAACTCATCTCCTTGGCTTTCACTTTGTGGGTGGCAGAGATAGTGACGAGATGTCTCGATAAGCCCAGTGTGGTATTGTCACAGTGGCTCTTCGATAAAGCTACGGTACAGAATAAGGGTCCAGTCTCACGATACAATTGGATTCGCGAACTCAAGGCGCAAGCAGTTGGGAAGGATTGATTGATCAAGTAAGTGTAGGGAGTATTGAAACATCAAGATCGATCACACTGCCTCTGAGGGGGGTATAGTGGAAGCTACGAAATTCTAAAACAAACATTTCTCAAACATTTCTCTCTGATACGATATCTTGCGATTCATAACGAGACAACCAATTTCCCAACACTCTGTGGACTCGCTAAGAGCACAGAATCGTGGAAGACGTATTCGTTGGGCAATCACAGAATCGGTTTGTTATACTGCGTGATCCTACATGCCATCCAATGAATCACAGTTGGATCCATAGAACCGAACAGACCGAGTCCTGCACCACTCAGCTCTTGTGAGATTGTGATCGGAAGCGTAGAGGTAGCGAAACCTGAAGAAGGCGTGGTTGGCTTCGATAGTGTCTCAATAGCTTCATGCATAACCTTGACCAGGGAATGGTAGGCACAATCCGTGTGGAACACATGGCAAAGAGCAGTAGCGCCACTGTCAGATTCGAGACACACTGAGCTCAAGGATTCTATGTGGTGAATGGTCGTATCCCGGCAGGACAAGAGATGTGACGAGCTCGCTCTATTGTTGGCTCGCGCTAAGATAAAGTCTTCAAATCCAGTATTCGTACCTGCATGACGATAATCCTGAGGTGGTCTACGACGGCCAAGATGAGTTGGAAAGTTCCAGCTTCGGTACACTTGCGCCAAAGGCGCACCAGGATTACCTCTAGAATGACAATTTCAGGAGCGGGTGGTCATCGACACGGCTCAAATCTCAGCTACGCAAGCTCGAGGTTAGAAACTCTGCGCGCCTCTATGCGGTATGCATCCATGGTGTTGCAGTAGACTTCGTTTAGAGAGGTTACAAAGAGCGGCACTGTACAGAATACGAAGGTGAGACGGGACATATGTGCCTTGACATAGGTGTCGGACTAAAGGTGATCTTTACGGGTTTTGATGATATATAGTCTTGTCTCCTCCCAATCGACATGTCAGATCAGTAAGCTACGATAACAACGAAATGAAGCTATCTACTGTCTTGCTTCTGATCTGGGCTGCATGCTCATCAGCGGCAACCCTGCCATCTTGTGGAGTAAGATGACCTCCACCTATCTGTCCTTGTATAACACTGACTCAGTGACAGACCACTTGTGTTGCCCGAGCAATCAAGAAGACAGGCTGTTTGCCAAGTGACAGCAAGTGTATATGTGATTCAGAACATTACATGGGCTATCTGCAATACTGTTTCTCGAAAAAATGCAGTCCCTCCGACAATGATGGTGAGCGCAATTGACTAGAGGACCGAGTGTAGCAAACAACCGCTAACACTCGTCAGATGCCATGAAAAGTGCTACAACCTTTTGCGTGATCGTTATTCAGGATAACGACACAAAGACTGGCCCAGACGACGCCTTGTATGTTCAAAAACGTGATCACCACAGCAATGATGGACCAAAGCCGAAGAATCGTATCCCCCCTCATCATCCGCAGTCACCTCCATCTCCAGGTTCTGTTAAACATGAATATCCTCCTCCTCATTCTCCACCAAATCATGCTCCTCCTCCGAACCAACGACCTCCGCCTTCTGATCATCAGCCTTCTCCTCCCTCTCAACACCAGGCTCCACCACCTTCTCAACACCAGGCTCCACCACCTTCTCAACACCAGCCTCCTTCCGCTCAACATCAACCTCCGCCTCCTGATCATCACGCTCCACCACCTCCTAATCATCACGCGCCACCGCCTCCGCCTCCTAATCATCACGCTCCACCGCCCCCTGATCATCACGCTCCACCGCCTCCTAATCATCAGCCTCCCACTCCCCCTCCTCCACATCAACCTCGGCCTCCACACCACCATCCTCCTCCGCCTCCCCCGCCAATCTGGTGGTCAAAGGCCCCCACTCATACAGTCTTAGGTTGGTGAAGCTGTTCTAGAAAGGCATACTTGGTCTCTCATCGCCATAATCATATAGAATTCGAGTATCATTTGATTGTACAAAATCTCAGCAAAATCGTCATGTTTCATTTCACAAAGACTCATCTGAGTCTACATCCGTTGCATCTGAACGTATCTCAACATTGACAGTAGAATACCCTTGAAACGGAATAATCGCGTGACGAGCATTCTGATGGTCATGCCGTCGTCATCCAAGTTATCTCGTAGGTGAAAATGAAATTCTTGAGCGGCAGCGGAGAGCTCGTTATCAGCACGGCCAAGCCTTGGCGAAAGCGGTGCCACCGGGAGAAAACGGTTCTCGAGCGCTTTTTCCCACTTCGAGCCAGCAACTCGACCGCCGACCAATCTCTTCTCAACATTTCATAGATCATGACCTATCAACGTACAACAACGAAGACTAGAAGGTCACGTCTAGTCACCGATGTCATAAAAGAACACTGCCAAAACCTGGAACGCAGGAAAATCGCGCAACGATTTCATCGTCCTTGATCAAGTAGGTCAATCCACGGTGAACCACAGAATAAACAATGTTGCACGGGGAAATCGCACGATATTCCAACATCCGCTATCGTAAAGATGTCTTCTGTATGTCGGACACCCCGGATGAACCCTCCTACGAAGGTGATGTTACCTCAGCTGGTAATTTTATGGTCCAAAATCTTGACCGTTACCGACACAAATGAGATGGCGCATAACTGGCAACGCTGCTCAGCTCCTCGATGGTGAACGTAGCACAATAGTTGCAAGAACTCATGACTTTTCAGCTGCAATGTCTAGGATGCTTGTATTGGGCAGGGCTCATATAAGCCCTCATGACATCCGCTTGTCGCGGCCAGTCGTTTCATTCGGTTTAAGATCGCTATCAAGATGCATATCGTTGGAACCACCCTCCTTGTCGCCCTTGCTGCAGGTTCGGCGGTATCTGCTGCGGCAACACCCAACAAGAGTACAGCTTGTGGAAGTGCTGCAGCAGCTCAGATGTCTTCCAGCGTCTCGGCCAAGGTCGCTGCCAGTATATCACTAAAGGTTACTACCAGTGTGTCATCAAAGGTCGCTGCCAGTGTATCTTCGCAAGTTGCTGCCAGTGTCTCAGCCAGTGTTGCGTCAAGCCTCTTTGCTCAATTTGCCGCCAAGACCTCGTTGAAGTCCTCCGCGAAATCTTCTTCAATCAGCAACAAGACCAGTGCAGCTGCGACCACAGAGTCGTCCAGGAAGAAGATAGTATCGCCACAGACAAGTGTCAAAACCAGTTTTAGCTACAGTACCAGCTCCAGCGTCAGAAGCAGTAGCCGCAGCAGCAGTGTCACAATGAAGACATCTTCCAAGGCTTCGTCAAGTAGCAGTCTGGCGCCAATCCCTACCGACCCCACCAAGGTCGAATACATACTTGCTCCTATCCCTGATTTCCAGGATGCGGATAAGTTTTCCACGGACAAAGGTCCTTATGCCGAGAGCACCCACTTCCGTCTGTATGGTCAGAACAACGAAAACTCTATCATCGGTCTGCAACATCTGGAAGGTACTTGGGACTGTTTTGTCAACAAGTTGGGTTGGCGCTCCTCAGGTTTGTCGGAATCCAACACCGATGGCCGACCGCCCTACTACAAGACAAATTATTTCATCATTGACAACCTCGTACAATATGGGTTTTCCGGCAGAACCTGGCAACTGCCCGAGAATGGTTCGGGCTTTGTCGTGGTCGACGCCGACTACGTGAACCAAGTGGCGGTTATGTCACATGAATATGGCCATGTGCTTTCCATGGCTGAGCCTGCTTGGTGGAATCAGCAGAATACCTTTGCTTGGGCCGAGACGCTTGGCAATTATGTCGCAGAAGCCTATAGGTCTGATCTCTGCGCGGATTCTCGCATCAAGACAAACGATACTGTCGGCGTGACCGGCACAGCGTATCAGCCGTTCATGGTCATCAGCGAGTCTTTCCGGTTACTTGTGGATCCCGAAAACACTTACTAAGCCTGGCCATTCCTCGCCTACTTGACCTACAATCTTGACAAGCATGCCGGATTTGGCTCGAGTACGGTGCGTACCATGTTCAACACCTACAATGCCAAAGCCAACGAGACTCCCTTTCATACACTCACTCGCATGGCTGTCTCGGCTGGTACCACGATTCAGGAAATTGTCGGGCGCTACTGGGCACGCATGGCCTTTGCCGACTACGGCAATGCTGCTGCTCAAAACTACTTCAGATACCTACAGCCAAGTCTTGACTACAACAACACTTTCGACGCTGGCAATGGCACCTACCAGGTCTACTCAGACCGTGCACCGAGATATTTTGGCTCCAGCTTCATCCCCTTGAACAATCTCAACTCGAGTATCACAGTCACCGTCACAGCGCAGAGCCCATACGCCGCATATATGGTCGTCTAAGCCGTCAACGTCGGTGTCCGATTCGGCAATCAGTACGGTCCCATCAGATACATCCAGCTCAAGGATGCTCAAGGGCAGGGCATCGTAAAGAGTGCATCGACAAACATTGCAGATGGTGAATTGGTAACGCTAATTGTGGCAAACACTCCTAACAAGTTGCTCATGTATGATGCCAAACAGGCCGATACTGGACCTGCATCAATTGGCATGAATTTCACTTTTATCCTTGATGGCGCAACGAATGAGGGTGATTTGTTTGCTAGCGATGTCTAGAAACAATATCTATGCAAATTCAATATCTCTTCCACTACCATTTGCGATGCCAGTCTGCTTCTGAACCTGTACTCTTTGGACTATCTGTCTACGTGATGAGCTTTGGAGGTTATCGAGTGGAAATCGTTGGTTTCCACGTCACATTGCAAGGATTCCGTCGTCGCAGGGCCTGACAAAAAACGTCTGTTGTCGCACGACATGATGGAGGACGTCTCTTACAGCGGAGGTAGTGACACTACCAAATAATCATTGATCTATAGTCTTCTGCTTTCCGACGTTTGTTCTACAAAGACCGTCGTTGCTAAGACGTGTAACACAGGTGCCTTCACTGAAAATGAGCGATTATCGGTTAGTAGATCAACAATAGATGATCCAGCTGCATGGAGAGCGGCTCGAGCAACATGCGGCTAATCGTGTATACATGGTACGTCTACAAAGTGACCAGTAATCATAGGATGAACTCAAACTCTCAATATTCCGATGCGCGTTCAGCTCGTGGCCAGGGTAGTATGCCTAGATAAGAGCCGACCATAGGACAGAGATCGTCAGGAACGGACCATGTATTTGTACTGAATCGACTTTATGGAAGCGACTTTATGGAAGTCGAGCCACTGCGTCACCCTTAGCGCTTATGGTAAGCAGAAGATTGATAAGGTTCAAGCAAGTCTTCACAATCAATCTAATGTTTTTTAGCGGATGCCTAGCGGCGCTTGACCTTAAAGGAACGGAACAAGGTATCAAAAATGACATTCTTAATGACATGGTGTGGCTTATGCTATCGAGTGATTGGGCTCAGCGAGGAAGATCTACCAATTATGGAGCTGCTCGAGAACGTGCTTGAGCTTCAGGTTAAGATCGAAGTATCCTTCCAGGGTCCCCTAACAGCTCCAGCTGTTACCAAGTACTGAAGCCGCGTGCGACTATCTGCGTGAAAACGAGTTACCGCTCTAGTGAGATCTGCAATCACTGAAATCAAGTTCGCACCGCAAACTTGTGTTGCAACATTGGATAATCCTTATGGTATCATGCTATCCAAAGTAATGATGATACCTTCAAGCTGTTTGTTCTTGCCATCTGTCGTATAACCATGCTACGACAGACACCGCAGAGTAAGACAATAGCGAGATACAAACAAGCATGATATCGCTGCTCACACAATCGCACCCGACTCCTTCCACGCAGGCTCTTCCTTGATTGCGGGTGTTTTTCCCATACACTTCACCTCCAACCATCTAGCAAATTTGACTGAAGGCACATCCACGACTCGCATAAACAGATCTGATTCCCATATCGCGAAGGTTGTGACCACAAGTGCTGAGATAACGAAAGAGGCCTCCTTCTGCATATATGTGTCAGTGCCGATGGCCTCCCAGAGCATCTCGATTAAGCGATAATGCAGCGTATGTATGATGGCCCCATGTACGAGGTATAGGGAGAACGATATCTTGCCTAGGTACTGCGAGACACGGTTGTTAAAGATGCGTTGCAGAGATTTCGAGTTCGAGGTTGACCAGATTAGCAGTAGAGAGCCCCAACCAGTCCAATAGCGGTCTCTGTGTTCGATGTGTCTAGGTATCAGAGACGTCAGAGTGGCCCACCCGGGGGATCTTTCTGCACCTGCAGGGCCCGATCCTGGCTGGCCGCAGAGGTACATGCCAGCGACGAACGTAATCACATATAGGGTTGACCAGGCTCTTTGGGCTTTTGAATGTATCGTGCCAGCAAGGGTGGTGTCTGATAGAGATAGTGCGGCCTTGCTACTGCGCCGTATGTCGAGCTCTGCGAGGAAGAAGCCGCCGTAGAAAGACATCATGTGCCAAGCGTTCACTTGGTGTGCGCAGGCCATGAAGATTATCAGTAGAGTGAGCCTGTATCTCGGTCGAAGTCGGCAAACTCCTAGCTGTGTTGTGAAAAGCACAATCGAGTCTCTCTGTGAGGCAATTAGTAAGATTTCCCGAGACGCCTTTCGAGTCTGGAAGCACTTACAAACTCAATAGGGATCGTCCAAAGATGTTCATCAAGATCTGGGTTCCCAAGCCAAAACGTCCATAAGACCCATAACCAAGCGGATAGCTGATCGTACAGCGTACCAAGTCGCCAGGGATGCCACTCTCTGTAACCCCACAAGCGAGTCGCATCACCAGCAAGCTCCCTGGTCTTCTCGTAGAATCCAAGCCTTAGTAACACTATAATGATAAATGTGGATGCTACACAAGGTAAGTATAACCTCCAGACACGTCTGAAAACCGAGGAACTCAACCCCTGGCTCACTTCGTTCCACTGGTGGCTTCGCATCTGTTTAACAGGTTTGTAACTCAATGCATAGCCTGAAAGCACAAAGAAGATGGCTACCATGGCATCGCCGTTATAGAAAAATCGAATCAAGGGTAGGCGTAGGATTTCGCGATGGGTACCGTCTTCGCCCGCTCCCCATGCTGAGCGGACGTCGTGAGTGGTGTATAAGAGATGGTACACGAAGACCAGAAAAGCGGCGATACCACGCATACCGTCTACCCATGCTGTCGGTTGAAGCTTACGACTGGCAGATGTTGGTTGTGGAGGTAAGAGGCAGGACTGTATGAAAGTTGGAGACAGGAAGAAGAAGGTTCTTCTGAAAGTATCGAAGACTGCAGATCTCGACGGTAGAGAGAATTTGTTCATGAATTTTCGTTTGTTCTTAGGAAAGTGGTCAAGCATTCCAGCATTTGTGTCCCACAGTTCGACTTCAGACACTAGTCGTCGCTCTTTGGCCATGGGAATGGAAGAGGTTATCCTGCTTGACTAAGAGCTTCGGAAGATCCTGAAACGAAGGATGGAACAGAAGGAAGAAGGAGAGGGGGCCACCTATTTTTGTCAAGAAGAACAGTGGCATCTTGTCAGGTACCATGTTTATGCCATAGTTCGGAGCACGAATTGCCCCCGCAGCTGAGAAGCGGCTCGGTGTATAAGTCTCGACTTTAGTGGCTTGTGATGTAGACAATGGAGCCTAGATGTGGTATACATGATTCTCGCGAGCTGAGTAAGGGCACGCTCCGAGGACAAGGGGATTTTGAGTGTACAGCTGTACCAGGCATTGCTAGGTACTGAAAGCCACGGGAAAGTCGCAGCTCCGATAGATACAATTAAGCTCCTGTAGCGCCACTGCCAAGGCTCTGCCCCTCCTTATCGGTACGCAGAGATGAATTTTTAGTGGGTAACAAGGATTCATCAATTGATGTTTTCGATACTGTATAAAGCCCTTGGTGAAAACAAGCTCGTTTTATGGACATGCCTGAAGTATTGCTAAGGCCTTCTTAGAGTAGCCTCCTGACACCCGAACTTCTGCCTGTTACAAGCCCTAGCTGTGCTATCGACGTGTGCGTCGCTCCTTGTTTAGCTACTTGACCCTCACGCTTCTCTGAGCGAGTTCCTTTGATAGTCGTTGAATTGTACTTCAATCTACCTGTGATACATATATCTCTTTCAATTCTTATCATTCTATCATATCGACCTTCTCTGCTAGAGCGGGATGTGTGTCATCTGCTGTTAGCAATTATGGGCCGATGATGCCTCGCAACAGCTGCTCCAACAATCATACCATAGAATCAGAAATTACAGCGGAATCATAGAGAACCTCTAAGCCACCGCGCGTGGATCTGTAGTTTTTCCCAGCTCAAGCTTAGTCAGAGTCCAAGCTCCTGCCAGTGCATGCGACCCCGCATCTCCGACCTCATTCGCTCTGTCACACCAGGCCATTCTTTCATGCCTTGAACATGACTACCGACAGAATGGCGCAGAACGACCCAACTGAACGTACACCATTGATTCGCGATGGGGCTCTCCCTCAAGAGGAACCATACGGCTCAGAGATGTCCACGACTGATCGTGTGAAGCGCTTCTTGCGTGTCAACATTGCTTACATCTTGCTCATCATCCTGATCTTGATTCTATTTGTCATACTGGTAGTCCAATCTGTCCGTGGCGCAAACAAACATGACAGTACTCCTGGAAAACCACCTTCACCACCGCGTTCTAACTCGACCGAGTTATGTACATCAGCTTCGTGTGTGCTTGCCTCTTCGAACATCCTTCGTAGTCTTTCACAAAAGTGAGAGCCCCTTCTTTCTCCTCTCATGCTCGCGCTAAACTCAGCCCAGTTACAAAACCTTGGATCCTTGTGACGACTTCCGAGCATACACTTGTGCCGGGTTTGATGCATCTCACGAGATTCGAGAGGACCAATCAGGTGCTGGCAGCCTCCAACTCATGAACGAGGACAATCAACTTATTCTGAAGCATATCCTTGAATCGCCTTCGCCAGAAGCCATATCAACCTTCTGGACAGCAGCTGATCCCGATCATGAGATCTTTAGCAAGATGAAGGACGGTTATAATGCTTGTATGAACGAATCTTTACTCGCCTCTATCGGATCAAGACCTTTACTGGACCTTCTTCTACAACTCGATAAGACTTACCCTACTAAGCAGCCCAGAAGCAGTAAAAAAGACGACTCGCTTACTAAAGCCATCGAGTTCTTGATGTCTATTGGCGTCGCGACTCCTATTTCCGTAGACGTCGGTGCTGACGACAAGGATCCTGACGTTAACATCATCTCTGTTTCCCCTCCGTACTCTTTCGGACTCCCGAGCAAGCAGTACTACGAGCGGACGGAAATCGTGACATCGTACAAAGAAACAATTGGCCTCGTCCTGGAGGGTCTTCTCAAGGAGGCTGACCATAACGCAGAACTTTCCATGTTCCGTAATGATGAAGACCCTTCAACATTGAATAAGAAGCTTGTGGACAGCGTGGTATCTCTTGAAAAAGCCATGGCAGATGCCGCTCCAGACCCAGAGGATGCTTCAGACGTGACAAAATACTACAATCCGCGCACCCCGAAAGAGGCCGAGGCATACAATTCCGAAATCTCCGTCAAAACTATCATTGGAACATTCGCAAGCGGATATACACCATCCAAGATCATCGTCGGTTCTCCTGAGTATCTGAAAACATTGTCCAAAATTCTTGGATCGTCATCCCGAGAGACTATCAAAGCATATCTTGCCTGGAAAATCGTTCAGGGGTGGGCTGGGAGTGTTGAAGATCCAGCTATACAACCACTCCTCCAGTTCAGAAACAAGCTACAAGGTAGAGCGCCAGATGTCAAACAAGAGCGCTGGAGGACATGTGTGAGTTCTGTCGGAAGTGATCTTGGTAAGCAGATTCTACCTTTCATGACCTGTAATTTTATGACCGACATGTCACAGAATGGATCTTGAGTCGCTTCTTCGTAGAACGTGCCTTTTCCAAGGACGCAAAGGATCTGGGCGATCAAATAATTCTCGACATCAAGAACGAATTCACTGTGAAGCTTAACAATTCAGAATGGATGACCGAAAGCGTCCGTCAGCTTGCGATAGAAAAGGTCCATCTCATCCGCCAGAAGATCGGTTATCCAACAAGGAGCCCAGATATCACGAATGCAGAAGAGTTGCAGAGGTACTACAATAACGTCACCATTTCTGAGACAACATATTTCGGGAACAGACTATCGGTCGTCGAAGAGAGTGTCCGTCAATCCTGGAGACAAGCTGGAAAACCGGTCGACAAAGATGAGTGGGGTATGAGCGCGCAAACTGTCAATGCCTACTACAATCCGCCGGGTAATGAGATTGTATTCCCCGCTGGAATAATGCAAGCTCCGGTATTCTACGACCCTTCAGTCCCGAGTTATCTTTCGTATGGAGCATTTGGTGCGGTAGCAGGCCATGAACTCTCTCATGCTTTCGACTCGTCGGGTCGAAACTACGATCAGAACGGAAACTACACCGACTGGTGGGACAATTCAACGATCGATGCTTTCAAGACGAAAACAGACTGCTTCGTCAAGCAATACCACAATTACACCATTCCTACTGAATATGGTCCGTTACCGATCAACGGCAAGCTCACTCTGGGAGAGAACATCGCAGATGCTGGTGGCCTCACTGCAGCATATCAATCTTGGAAGCGCCGTGATGACGAAAAAGCAGACTTGAGATTGCCCGGTCTGGACCACTTTACTAAAGAACAGGTTTTCTTCCTGGCCTATGGACTGACTTGGTGCGGCAAAATGAGGTACCTCTTCTACCAGCTGATTCATCTTGCATTGCTAACTCAATATAGGGAGCAACAACTTGTACAAAGAATCTATACCGATCCCCACAGCCCCGACATGTTCCGAATCAAGGTACATAATGGTATTGCGTGATAATGGTGTTCTATTACTGAATCTGTATAGGGTACTACAGCCAACTCGCGTGAATTCAGGGAAGCCTTCAATTGCCCGATCAAAGAACCTACCTGCGAGCTATGGTAATCGCTAATTGAAATTGCTCGGACCGAATCTGCATGATTCACATATGAGTCTCAGCATGCTTAGACTGAGTTTGCTAGTACTTATCTATATCTTGCCAGTCCTTCCTATGTTTATATACGACAATAACAGGGGAACTGCTGTATCGCCGGAGCAAGACACACGCACTCGAACGAAGGCATAGCAGAGGCATGAATCTGCTGGAGTTAAATGGCACCAATATGCTAAGGAAGCAGCGTTAAGTCTCAGTCGAATCTTATGTATTACTTGATTCTTTGAATTGATGATCCCTCGAAACTTATTCCAGGCGATTGCCTTATATATGACTGTTCAGTCAGATCTCTTCTCCTCCTGAAAAGATTCACTGTTTCATCGATCACTTGCTACAGTTCCGTCCGGTCAAGGATATGTCTCTGCATCATACCTATCTGTACATCTAGCACTACATCGAGTTGCCAATACTCATTTAAGCAACGGCGATCGCCAACCATGCGGCTCGCCATGCTCTGTATGTCCAACGGTCGACTACTAGTCTTTCCCCAGCTGGCATATATCTCATCGAAGACATGAGACCAGAGTGGGGCTAATCAAATATCGGATCGACTGCCCGGAGTCGCCAGCCCCTCACGTGGCTGTCACCTGCGGAGTTCCAAGACGGTAAGTATAACCTGCTTCAAGAGAAATCCCAAAAGGATGTCGAATCGAGTTGAATATTCAACGAGACGTTATTATCCGCTCCGCTCGTATTCTTATACGCCTCCGCGGTGTCTCCCATTGGATGAACCATCTGTAAAAGCCTCGGTATAGGGGACAAAGTATCACCTCAGTATACGCATTATCATAGATTTTTCCACAATAACATCATTGATTACACCGATCTGAAGAACACTTAGAACATTTAGCTTGATTAGCTATGCCAGAGAAGATAAACAAGAACAAAGATTACTATTATTAAGAAGATCAGTCGGGAGAGATCAGAAATCACTAAAACCAAGGAACAGTATTATCTATCATGCCACATGTAAAGTTGTGAAAGACTGCTAAATATGACGCATCTTGTAGAAGGGGAAACGATACTAACGTGAGAGGAGAACAGACATCTCCTACATTTACTCCATGCGGAACTCCCAGAATGCGCCCGTTGAACTCCTTACCAACAGCCGAAGCTACCGAATTCTGCAGTTGTGTAGGTAGATTAAAACTCAACCGTTTGGACGTCCACGTTTCGCCAATCGAACGTTATAAGAACGAATCATTCTTTCAAGCTCAAGAATCATAGCCTGCAACCTCAAGTCAGCGACTTCGGTCCACATGTGTATGCGTGACGCAGGAGAACTTACCGTGAAGCAACGACTTGGGGTGAACTCTACCCATTCTCTCCACTCTGAATCCTAGCTTCTCCATCGCGATCACATCAACAAGACCACGAGCGTCAAAGACCCAACCAGGTCTCTTCATCACTTTTACGATGCGTTGCCAAGGCACGTTGGATGAGCCTTTGGCCGATGCACTGTCGGCTAGCAAGCATTCTCGGCAGTCTGCTTCGCATTCAGGTTCGTCGTCTTCAACCTTTGAAGCACTCGCGGCCATGACCTCGAGCTTGGTCGTCAGTCCTGCAGCAGGTCCACAGACTCTATCTCCGTTGGTTGTACTCTCGAAGAAAGCGTCGGGGGAGGGCTTCGAGGGATAACGGAACTGATCCCAAGGAGTCAAAATCAGAACAGCATGGGCATCTTTGCATGCCTCCATAGGGTCAGCTACGGCACGGATAGGCCCGTTGGGATAGATGAGGTCCTGTCCCGGCAGAGCAATAAGCTCCTGCACTTCCTCCAAGATCGTCTGAGGATTGCAACCAGGATCGTAGATGACCAGCTCCTTGGGCGACTCGCGGAGGAGCGACCTGACGACCTCAATTGCGGGGGACTCGCGAGTGTCGTTGGTGTCTTCTTTGAACGCCCATCCGAGGACGGCTAGCTTCTTGCCAACGAGAGAAGAGTTCATCTTCTTGACCACAGATCTGACAAAACGATCGCGCTGATAATCATTCATATGTAATACTTGCATCCAGTACTCAGCGACCTCAGGAAGGTTGAGAGTGTTGGCCATGTAAACGAGGTTGAGGATGTCCTTTTTGAAGCATGAACCGCCGAAGCCAAGTCCAGCTTGTAGGAACTTGGCACCCAAGCGGGAGTCTTGCCCAATCGCATGCGCAATCTCACCCACATCGGCACCTGTAACATCGCACAGTGCGCTGACACTGTTGATGCTGCTGATACGTTGTGCAAGCATGGCATTAGCGATGACCTTGGCCAGCTCGGACGACCAAGTGTTGACCGTGAGGATGCGCGAGCGGGGGATCCAGGCCGCATAGACACCACGAAGAGCTTCAGCAGCGGCAAGGCCGTTTTCAGTCTGAGCCGAGCCTATCAGAATGCGGTCCGGGTTGAGAAGGTTCTTGATTGCTGTACCTTCGGCAAGGAACTCTGGATTCGATAATATCTCGAAAGGAACGCCGGGGCGATATAGTTCGAGCTGTACTCGGTATCAGTACGAATCATGTTGAGTTTTTCCTAAGCAAACTTACAATCTGGCGCAGCATCTGAGCAGTACGACAAGGCACTGTGCTTTTCTCGACAATAATGGCTCCTGGTTTGGCCCACTGTGCGACAGAGGCCATTGCTGCTTCAAGAGAGATGAGGTTAGTAGCAGACCCAGCTCCAATGCCAGAAGTCTTGGTTGGCGTGTTGACGCTCATGAAGATGATATCAGCATCCTCGACACTCTTCTGCACGTTCGTGGTGAAGAACAAGTTGGGCCGGCGGGGACTAGATCTATCGCTATACAAGATCGCTGCTTCAGGAGCACCATCTCTAGCAAGACGGACAACATCGATCAAGCCAGGCTCATATACAGGCAGATGTCTGGAGTTCCACTTGCGAATACGAGACTCGTTCAGGTCAGCAACTCTGACAGTGATATGAGGATTCTTCAGTGCGATGACAGCAGCTGTTGGCCCGCCTGTGATTCGTATTAGTCACGTCAGGACATCGTGTTGACTGATGTCGAACGTACCAACATAGCCAGCTCCGATGCAGCAGATGGTTCGTATGACAGGGTTGATGCGGCTGCTTTGAAGATCGGTGGCACTGTCATGGCGAACTTCTTTCACGAGTGATCTCTGCTCCCCACCCAATGGGGATACGGGCGTTGGAGGAGTGCAAGGAGATGCGGAGACGGATGTGGTGGTTGAGAGCGTAGACATCGAACTCGACGATGTTAACACTGGTCTGCCACTAAGGAACATGATGAGATGAAGATATTATCGCGCAGAAAATTTGAAGACTTGGGAAAGTAAGAAGCTGGATGCGATGGTGCTGTGACTATCCCATTCATGCCCTGGCATGTTACTATGTTATATAGGGATGCTGATAGATGGGACCGAGAGATTCCAGTCGATTGCATCAGAGATAGAGCAACCGATTGCATCACTTCTAGTAAGTCTACCAATATAGGCAATCTTCGAGATTCTATCGATAACTTCTAAGATCAAAGTTGCGATGCTCAAGATCGGAGTGACGATCTTGTTCCTAATCATGATTATTGTCTAGGATTGTCCCGCCATCTGAGTTGGATATTAAGCACACAGGACAACGTAACATAGAGGTTATGCTTCTAACGCCGTTGGATGCTGTATTTCATAAGCCATAAGATGCCATGCACCAGCAGACGTTAGGCGTTCTGATTCAAAACAACGTTGGACGCTCTGAATCAGAAGACGTTCGGCGCACTATCGAGAAACCGTGCCACAGCGAGCCGCCTACAGCGCCGAACCGCTTCCCCAATGCTTCCCCAATGCTTCCCCAAGCAATATCACATCACGTTGCCAAGATCTACTACGCCGAGGTACATTCCTTGTACCAAACATTTCATAGAACATGTCATTGTTCTTCCTCTTCTAAACATCCTCATCATCTTTGCTTACACTTTGCCTTCTTCTGCAATTACCCAGTTTCAAAGCAAACTTTTCAATCCTCGAAACATCTTTCGAAATCGCCGATTAAGCCATGCTATATCCAACTCTTGCGTTGGGAATCCTCCTACCAATGTATGTGGCATCGGAGAAGATATGTGGCGCTACTGGTGCCCTCAGTGATGGGAATCTCTTGTGTATGTCATAGAGACACTTTGAGCAGTGCCGTTACATCTGCAAGGTACGCTTGCTAAGATCTCGCTAACAACTCCACTGGTAGATCTCCCTAATGCTTGGAACGATGATGGGTCTGGCTTTGCTTGTGTCACTGTAAGTCAAGACACTGTTGTGATATCCTGTTTTTCCATACAAGGCCAACTCTGACACTTATGTTCTAGGAGGACGGAAGTACTGGAGGGTTTGCCGCAGACTGGAGCTGGAGCAAAGATCCTGCAAGCGTCCACTCCTACTCTGGCGCCAAATTGCAAAGCGAGCTCTTGCCAATTCAGCTCTCGGCTGCAAAGTCCCTTAATGTCGATATCGATTGGAGCATGTCAACGACAAAATCGAATGACAAGAAAACATCCAAAGCAGTCATCGCGAATGTGGCTTTCGATATGTTCGCTGATGCCGATGTCGACAAAGCGTCAGACTCTACAGCTGCAACAATAGAATTTATGATATGGCTAGGTTCCCGCGGTGCGCCTTGGCCAATTGGTTATCAAAAAAGTCCCAGCAATGGAACGTTTCACCTGGGGGACCAACTTTTGTGAGTTTCCGCTAGGATATCTATATCGAATTTCTCAGACAAGGGCTAACGTTACAAGCTATCTCTACATTGGAACCAATCAAAGAGGCACTACAGTCTACTCGTGGCTTGCTACACATGATATCAAAAGCGTCACAGGCGATTTGCTACCTCTCATCATGCACTTGGTTGACAAGGGGTACGTTGAGTCTTCAATTTACCTGGGAACTATCGAATTTGGTACCGAGGCCAGTCACTCGCCTCACAATGTAACCTTCGAGGTTCCAAAACTGGTACTTGATATCAGTAACAAATCTAAAGGAGCGACCTTAGCATTCGGCTCCGTTGATGCATCAAGCTCAGGTTGGATCAAGCAGTCTATGGCACCGAGCGAGGCACACCTCTGCTTCTGGTTAAGGCTTTGTGCTATACTACTTGCAATGAATGGGATAGTGTAAGACAAGACGGACTGCTACCAAGAAGTGTCTGTCTGTATGAGATAGTGGGGAGGATTTGAAACATGTATGAGTAGATACTTTTTTCTGGACTTTTCTCACTAGTTTGTAGCACTCGCTCGATGATGTCAGTCTTGTTTATACCAACCTCCATGTAGTGGAGTTCTCAATATTCATAGAAAACCGCTTTTTGATGAACCTTATAGCATGGCTCGAGTTTCTTTGACATTATGTTAGCTAAACGGAATGTTCACACGGCACGCTACTTGGCAAGATCAACGACAGTAGAGCAAGGTTTCGAAAGAAGTCCTCGATCGGCTAAGAGCCGTTGGATGCATCTGCTTGAAGAAGGTAAAGCTTTCTTCTAGAGTCGACTCCTCGTGGTTGCAATGTCTCGGTTCTTACTTTCTACCAGTACTGGTTTAGATAATGAACCTTAAAACTAGCATACAACCTCCTACATCGTCCATACTAAGCCCTATATCTGATCAACACCAATCTGCTCGATCGCATCTAACAAATATAACATGTGTTAATGTATACAATGATAACATGATATTGAAACACGGTAAGCTCTAAAAACTCTTGTCTCGAAAAGACCCAATATTGTGCGCTGCCACTTCTTAGAGAACAGTGCAGGATCCGACTAGTGCAATCGACAACGTAAAAGCTCTAAGGACTTCTCTGCACAGTAACCATAGACCTGGGTCCGTCTCGACATGTTGTATATAGGTCTTGACTGCACTCGCACCTAGAGACAATCGTCAAGCACTTCTCCATTCTCCCTTCATTCGAATCGTTCTACAAAGACTTTTCATTCCTTATAAACATTCGTTATCACTAGATAATATTGCCTTGTCGCTCTCATTCTTCGATACCTTGTTAAATATACCTACATAGATGGCTACTAACCCTTCTAGGGTCAGACCAGAGGTCAGACATGTCGACTCCCTTTCCTATCGCAGTATTGGTCTTCCAGCGGTTATGGCACCTGCTGTCGAGGAGTCTCCGAACGAGAAAATACTCACTCGTCCTGAGCCAGCGCTGTTCAATCCTTTTCGCTCTGGTGAAGACTCGGATGCAAGTAGCAGGGACGACAATGGATCTACCAGGTCCGAACATGAGCGTGATATGATTGTAAGTAGTGGTTGAAGACAAGTGCAGAACGGGAACTAATCTTTGAGATAGCGGCCCATTCCTAACAGAACTTTCACGAGAAACTCGGACGGTGAGAAAGAAGCCTTCCAGGGCGAAGACCTTTCCGAAGCACAGATTGCGCAGAATCTCCCTGCCACTAAGGAGCGTTATGAACAGCAGCCTCCTGTTGATCAACTTCAAGAGAACCTTGGTCTTTGGGGTCGCTTCAAAGCAGCCTATTATCGCACTTATAACCCTCAAATCGACACTGCCCTGATTCTGCCTACTGGACCGACCGACGTCGAGAAGTACTCCTACCTCAAGACTAACAGACTCCTTCTTTATGTCTTTGGTGTTTTCTCATTCCTGAGTCTGTCGGCCGGTATGTGGCTCTTCGTCCTGTCTGATATCATCTTCTGTTGGTTCGGTGTTTTCTTCGGTCTCCTCCAGATCTACCTGCTCATCTCCTATGCCGTAAGTATCTGCGGCAAGGACTGGGACTTTGAGGCACACAAGAAAATACTCGAAGAGCATCCAATTGTCCCTGCGACTTGTCCCACGGTTGACATCTATTTGCCATGCTGCAAAGAGCCTCTGGAGATCCTCGAGAATACCTACAAGTACGTGCGCAGACTGAATTGGCCAACGCACAAGGTAAAGGTCTGGGTTCTGGATGACGGCGCCATGGACGCTGTCAAACAGCTTGCGGAGAGTTATGGTTTCAATTATGTCTTGCGAGAGGATCGTCCTCGCTTGAAGAAGGCCGGAAATCTGAGATGGGCCTTTGCTCGCACATCTGGAGACTACTTTGCCATTTTCGATGCCGACTTTTGTCCTCGTCCTGATTTTCTCATGGAGCTCATGCCTCAACATCTGGCAGACGACAAGATTGCTATTGTGCAAACACCTCAATTCTTCCGCGTCCGCGAGGAACAGACGTGGGTCGAGCAGGGTGCTAGCGCAATCCAGGAGCTGTTCTACCGTGTTGTTCAAGTGAATCGCGATCGCTGGGGTGCATCAATCTGCGTCGGCAGCAACGCCCTCTATCGCCGTGCCGCACTGGAAGAGGTCGGCGGCACAGCTGAGATTGGATTTTCTGAAGATGTACATACCGGCTTCGGATCAGTAGATCGAGGCTGGAAGGTAGCCTATCTACCTCTCTGTCTCGCCTGTGGTATCTGTCCTGATACCCCTCGAGCTTTCTTTTCCCAGCAGATGCGTTGGTCCATGGGATCTACTACCCTGTTGACGACTCCGCATTTCTGGACATCGACTCTGAATTGGAAGCAGAAGCTCTGCTATCTGACTGGTATGATGTACTACTCGGCAATGGCTCTTAGTATCTTCATCTCTCCGATTCCTGGTATCTTCCTGCTTTGGTTCCGTCCCGAGATGTTCAAGTACTACAACCTCGCCTTCGCTATTCCTTCGCTAGTATATGGATTGTTCGCTTTCAGGATCTGGGCCAAGGCATCGTATGGCATGAACGTCCAATACATCATGGTCATCCAGTCGTATGCCTACCTGACCGCTATCAAAGATCGGCTCCTTCGCAGAGGTCTCGCCTGGGCTCCATCCGGCGATACAAAGTCTCACACTAACAACAAATATCGCAACATGCGCATCCTGTGTGCAATGTGGACAATCACCATTACTGGTTTCCTTGTCGCTGGTGCGGCTTATCAAATTTTGCGAGGTTTAGAATGGTGGAACTGCCTCCCGCTCATCTTGCTACATTCTTTCAACCTTGTACTAGCCCATAGATTCCTTGTTTGTTCTGGATAGTAGTATTAGAATGTATTTAAGTGGTACTTCCAAGTCCGACGGTTCTAGAAAATGACGACTTCTTACATTGTTAAGGACTCGTTCAATGTATTTGTCTCTCTCCTTCTATACCTATCTTAGATTCTATATAGCTTTAGTTATACTCCTCGTCGATTTCACTCCCTCCTAGAGAGAAGATAGAAAGGTGGGAAGGCGACGGGACGAGAGTGCAAAAGGAGTAGTAAAAAATGTAGAGGATGCCCTATCCGAAAAGTTATAGAGAGGAGTCTTTCAAGGCTATTCATGTCGCCGGATCTGGATAGAAGGTGGCCTATGTAGCTGTGTCTGCGTCCATGATTATCTATATCTCCTAAGCGTGCAGACCTGTCTTAAGCGCTATCAGTCATAACTTGATATCGTTCCAGTTGCACTTTGCTTGTCTATCTAGGCTTCAGGTTGTGACGTCCTAGTCAAATTCTTCTCCCATCCTTCAATCGGCCAATTTATTCCGTCTTGTCCCTCTTCTGGCCAGTTTTGCTAAGAGGATTTAGTATCTGCTTCCCTAGACTGTCGAACATTACTTACTGGCATAATATCAGGAGGATCGCGTAGCCAGATTTTACCTTCGCACCATCCGATATCGTCGTCACATTCCAGGTTGCATTGGTTCCAGGTACCACAATAACAATCCCTTGCAGAAGGACACCAATAAGCCGGCTTGCCAAAGAGAACATGCCACATGTATTCCAAAACGATACCACTAAGATAATTTTGATAGCCGTAACCCCGGCTCCATAGCCACTGTCGGATCTGCTCGTACTTGGCTACTGGCCAGCGTTGGACCGTCGCTCGAGTCACAGCAAACTGAGCACAGCATGGCGCTGCAACTCTGTCCGGAAGCGGTTCATCTGGGAAGAACTTTGTCCATGCCTCAGCATAGGTACCATGTGCTTCCATGGGGCTATCCTCGTGGCCAAGCTGAGGCACGATATAAGGTCGCGGACAATCTTTCCAATTGCATCTTAGGCTTGCGTACCCTTGTAGCTGGACGTAATCAAGATCGAGATTCTTAATGGTAGGTAACGTATCATACATCTGACCAGCATTAGTAGGACATTTGGGATTCGATATTCCACGTCTCACCGGATCGTCTAGATATTTGTCAGCTAGAGCTCGAAATTCAAGGCAGTGGAGAGTAATCTGGTACCATTATGCCTTTGATATCGGTCGCCGTGCACGAAGACCATGTAGTCCGGCATGTTGTAGTAGTTATTAATGATATAACTCAAGTATGAAGAGGCCTCTCGACCCATGTTGTATGCCGCTGGCACTTTCTTAGCATGCTGCTGCGACAGCAACAAGGCGTCTTCAATGGATGCATCGGCCATGAAAATATGGTGCTGCCAATCCGGAAGCAGATCGACAATCCAGTCTGTAGCACTTTCTGTCTCTCGCATTACTGTGGCAATGATCGCTTTGGTCGGCTGCTTGTCCTTAGACTGCAGCTTCGACGATGTTTCGAGTGATTTGTGGTCCGTTCTAAAACCATGACTGTGGAAAGTCGGAACGAGATCTGCGTATACCAACGAGAAGACCATAAGCAGACTGAGACAAGCAGCGATGGCCAGGAGTCTGGTCAGTAGTCGGCCTGGCATGCTATAGCGGCTACTTCTTGTCATGGGCACTCCATTTCCTTGTTGTAGCCAATTTGGTCTCTTGAAGGTTTGCATATTCTTGTAGTATGATTAAGGTCGGTCGCTGAAAAGATGCGATCACCAAAGAATAGGATGGTGATATGGTCAGAGAGCTGTGGAGGCTGCGAGGTTCATGCTAGCAGATATACTGACCAAGGCATGTTCTCAAAAGTCGACTCGCACGCATGATCTTTGAAAATAGCCACACTTACAGACATCGTAGCTGAGTGATCGCGCTGTTCAGCTCACCAAGTCAGCTTGGGTGCTAGTCGAGACTACAGTGTGTACCGTGTACATCAGCAAATGGAGTGAACGGTAAGTCAGCTTGAGCTTTCCTCCCACATGCACGGACTCGGAGCTATTTAACGCCTCGGTACGTACCAGATTACCGTTTATTCGCAGGGTCGCCGCCACGCCTAGCGAGCAAGAGCCAGAGGAGTACAATCTGATGTATCTACTCCGCATTTTCTTCGACGCAGCTCCGAGCTGATATAGTTTAACTTCCATGGACGGCATGATTGTGTTGCAACATTAGCAAATGGAGTACACGGCAGGTAGATTGGGGCTTTTCTCGCAGACGTACGGACTCAAGAGCCAACTAACGTCTCGGTAAGTACTAAATTGCCGCTCGTTCCCAGGGTCAGCGCCACGCCTTGCGAATAAGTGCAAGGGGAGTACAACCTGATGTATCAATTGTGTATGCTCTTTTAATGCAGCTCCGAGCTGAAAATACCCCCATTAATGGCATAACTATGGCTCACATCAAGCTGACCAGCAAACTAAGCGACTCAGCCGAGCGTATGCCAACGCACCGGGGTGGCCTCCTGCTTGTGGTCAGATGTTCTCCAGGGTGGAGTTTAGTCCCTGGGTCTTCGAGCACCCAGATCTGTTGCATGCAACAGTCAGCAAGACAGTGAGTAGTTGCCGGATGCTGTGTTGCTATGATAACTGGTCATCTTCCCGCTACATTCGATTGAGTTACTTCCACCTGGAATTTCCGCACACCTCCAGACAATTCGTCGCCGCCCTTGTTAACCATAATGATGCAGTCGATACTACAGAGCTTCCCTGCACTAGCGGTTGATCTCGAAGCACAAGATCGAGTCAACGAGAAAGATGTTCGAACCCCCAGCGACAAGAAAAAGTCGGGCAGCGCATACCTTGACGGCCTACGTGGCCTCGCGGCGGTGACAGTTTTCAATCATCATACAATGGGCAACCATGGGACCGCTGAAGAGAATGTCGCTCTGGCATCGAGCGGCGTCTTTGGTTTTCTTTCCGCCTGGGGCACACGCCTCTGGTTCATGGGTGGGACTCCAGCTGTGTGTTTCTTTTTCATACTTTCCGGCTACGTTCTCTCGTTGTCGACCTTCAAGGCGGTGGCCAAAGACCGGCGCAGGCAATGCAGAAAAAAACTACTCTTGGATGCGCTGCGGAGACTTCCGCGGCTGTATCTACCTGTGCTCGCAATTGCCTACCTGGTAGTGATACTGATGCAGTTACCGGGAGACATCTATCCGGACACTATGTGGTATAGTCGTCAAGACAACCTCTTTCTCGAAACGATCAATTTCCTTCGCGTCTCCTGGGGGTATTTTCAGCCGCTGCGAGGGCCGGTGAAGGACGTATATGCCTATGACGTACCCCTATGGACAATACCGAACACACTAAAGGGCTCTCTGCTCGTCTACATGGTATTGATCATCATCACTTTCTTACCTATCACTCGGAAGTATACGACGGGGACATTGGCTTTTGCAGCAATGCTACTACTACTCGGAGCGTTCTGGGTGGAATCCTGTTTCTTCTCGGGAATAGCTATCGCTGCTATGCGCAGCGACTTCGGGGACTCAGCGACCATCCGAGGCAATTGTCGGCCTTGGATCATTACAACAGGTGGTTATACTGCTGTCATTACTGCTGTCTATCTGCTTGGAGCTCCATCGTATCTCGGCAAACTCGACATATCACTCGACTTGTCAGGATGGAGGTGGCTCGGTACTTTGATACCTCCAAGCTATACTGAGGAGGATTACTTCAGGTTCTGGCATACGATCGGCGCTGTATTGCTCCTTCTCGGGCTACATCACACAGCATTACTCCGCAAACCTCTTGACAGTCGTCCAATGCAATTCGTCGGCCGATTGAGCTTCATGATATACGCAATCCATGCGCCCATTGCCATATGTATAGCGGAGCGCTGGGGACGTAGCCTCGGACTAATACCATATATGCGAGAGCCAATATGGCTCGATAACAAGCTCAAGTTACCGGATTTTGGTCCACTACGGATTACCGTATGTTACGTTGGGGTCTTAGGTACTGTCGTGTTATTGTCCCATTGGGCCACTAGATACATAGACGAGCCGTGTGCGCGATTGTGTAAGATGATTGGAAAGAACTCAGAGTAGAGCGGGTCGTCCCAACGATTCTACCTATAGACTAATCAACTGGTTGCTACCTACTTTGTTCTTTTCTACAAGGTCGCTACATCTCGCTTTTGCTTTTCTGTTTGGGTTTAGGGTTGCTTAGGGGTTAGGGTTAGGGTTAGGGTTAGGGTTAGGGTTAGGGTTAGGGTTAGGGTTAGGGTTAGGGTTAGGGTTAGGGTT